>CALYMY010000177.1:0-71000 GCA_944548615.1 Micropterix aruncella | reverse complement strand
TAAAATCAAGAAAAGTATTGAAGCAAGTATTCATAATTATATTTTACAGTTTTATTTTACGAAAGAGGGAAACGTAAATCGAGCCAAAAAAAAAAGGTTTAAACAATATTTAAAGTTGTATTTTACAGTTTTATTTTACGAAAGAGGAAAACGTAAATCAAGGTAAAAATATTTTAAATGATATTTAAAATTATATCTTACAATTTATTTTACGAACAAGGAAATGTAAATCAAGATGAAAATGTTTAAAACAATATTTAAAAATTATATTTTACAGTTTCCTTTCATGGAAGAGGAAACGTAAATCAAGATAAAAATATTTACGACGATATTTAAAATTATATTTTACAGTTAACGAGGAAATGTGAATCAAGATGAAAATGTTTAAAACAATATTTAAGAATTATATTTTACAGTTTAATTTTTACGAAAGATGAAAAGTAACTCAAAACGAAAATGTTTTAAAACAATATTTAAAATTATATTTTACAGTTTCCTTTTTATGGAAGAGGAAATGTAAATCAAGATAAAAGAAAAATATTTAAGAGCGATGTTTAAAGTTATATTTTACAGTTTTATTTTACGACCTTTCACCCCAGCGGGTTATGACCATTATTTCTAATTCCGCTCTTTTATGGCGGATATTAGTATTAAATATTTGCGGTAGAGAATGGGTCTGGATTTCTTGTTCTTTTAGAAATTACGAATGCTTAATACTATTGTCGCACCGTACTTATCGCACCAACCTTACCGGAACCCGTGAGAATTTTCTAGGAGTTTCATATGGGTAAGATATAAAGAATTTTAGGGATACCTATTTCAGCGTATTTGAAAATTACACCATTATAATGAATAAGGTACTTATTAATTAATTTTTTTATATGCGAGGTAGGTCACGTTCCTTCCGGAAGACCCCTAGCCGAACTCCGTCTACCTTGCGTCCGGTTTGTACAGCCGGTTTTATATATTGAATTTAATTATTTTTTAACACAAAGAAAATAGAGAAAGTGAAAGAACCAAGAACTGAAAGTATGCAAAAAAGTGTGTGAGCCCCAACCGGGTTGTGTCGCGCTATCTCTCTTGTATAATGAAAAAAATGTATTGACTATTCTTTTAGATAATTAAATACTTATGTGGCCCTACGGCCTGCCAAAATTACAAACGGATACCACAGTATCCCGATATAAATAACGAGAACTAATTATATTAAGAAAATGAACATGACATATTATACTATGAGAATAATCCCCAAAAAGAAATAAAGAGAAAAAAAATGAAATCCTAAAAAATTAACCAAAGAGAGAAGAAGAACCAACATAAGAAAAAAACCAGTCCCCAAACCGACGGTGCGTCTCTGTAATGACGGAAAAACACCTTATAGTTTCTGGAGACATGAGCTAAGTATCATCTATATATAATTAAATTCCTACCTTAGTATTACTGATCACTGATTCTAACACATTTTAAAATTCTTTTTAATCCGCAAAAACTAGAGTGACTCGAAGTAGGGTTTTCTTCTATCTGCGATGGCGGCCCGAGGCGCGACCGCCCCGGACCGCTTTCAACCCAAAAAGTGATGACCGGCAAGTATGTTTCTTTGTCGGGCTCGCAATTATCGGATACGATTTCTACCTACCTAGTGACCTTCTAGAATGTTCCAAAATGAATTAGTGCGTAGGGCGCGTCTGAATTTATTTATAGAGAGCGTTTGGTACTCATTGTTTGACTTTAATTATTTTAACTTTTATTTATTTATGTTTAATATTATCTATTGCTTATGAGAAGAAAGGACACATCGTAGATGGTTGCAACACAGGGTGTTGCAATATATATATATATATATATATATATATATATATATATATATATATATATATATATATATATATATATATATATATATATATATATATATATATATATATATATATATATATATATATATATATATATATATATATATATATATATATATATATATATATATATATATATATATATATATATATATATATATATATATATATATATATATATATATATATATATATATATATATATATATATATATATATATATATATATATATATATATATATATATAATATATATATATATATTGTGACGCAGGCGCGTCTTTTCCATGTGTAATTCACAGATTTTCCCCATAATTGGACATATTTGTAATTGAAAAGCGGCGTCCGCCTATACAACAACAAAACGTCGTTTGACAGCTCGCGTCGCGGCGACCAAAAACAATATTGTAGAGTTCGGCGGCAGGACTGCCAATCGGAGCAATACCATTTCGCATTGCTGCCAATCACAGCAGTAATAATTTTATTCGAAAAATATAAAATAAATAGTAGATTTTCCATTTTCGTTTATTTAATATAAAAATAAATTAATAATGATGAAAAAGTGGTTTTAGTAAATTTAAACATGCAATAAATAAAATTTGTTCAACGCACTCAATAATTCCTTGCGTAAAAAAATCCAATATCGCAAATTGTTAGTTTTCCGGGTTACAGCAGTACTCAAAATTAAATATAATAATTTTAGATTTAATTACTATATTTTTTAAATGAAATAATTAATACCGGAAGTCTTATAATGATGTAGCAAACGGAAGAGAGCTCGCAGATTCTGACTTTCTCTAGGTCAAAGTCATTCATTTTCTTTCCATCGTTCGAGAAGCGAACATTTAAAATTAATAATTTATAGTGAGAGTCCCAGAAGTTCCTTCAAAATTTATTAATACATTCTGGAACCCTAATTACTGGTGAGTAGAGTGCTTGCTTGTTTAAGTGTATGATTAATCCTCGTCCTGTGGGAAATAGGGATGGGTAATTGTGGGAATGGGGTCGATGAACTGGCAGGGTAGTTGTCGGTTGTCCCGTTAATTTTCCCTGATCTGATCTCCCGTGTTTTCCCCAGGGACTCTCTTTTGGATCGAGATCAAGCTCTCTTTCGAACACGCAACACACCTTTTCGTAAGGGCAAGCGAAGACCACCGTACTCGGGACGAGGGGGGAGCGTTGTCCAGCATTCACTGAACGTCGTCGGCGAACGAAGAAGAGGCCCTCCCGACATTCCCGGTTCACCGCTCCATAGCTTCCGTGTCTTAATCGGATTGCAATTTTATCCTCCATTAACGGTTTTAGAATTTTCAGTGTCATACCCGCTATTACTTAAGATCGCGAGCCGACCCGCTCTACCGACTCGTTAATCCCTGTAAATTCCGATTTTAATAAATCTACTCATTTATGACAAACTGCGTTTCTATTTCACAATTAAAGTTAAAATTTAATGACGTAAGTGTCACATTGGCGCCCAACGTGGGGCTTACGGTCTTCCATACATGTCGGACATATTAGATAGTCTAGGGAGTTCTAGATACCTCAGTTCGATCGATCTCAGTTCAGCATTTTGGCAAGTCCCAATTTCTCCTGAGTCAAGGCCGAAAACTGCATTCACAGTACCATATAGAAATTCATTTATGTTCTGTAGAAAAGCATTCGGAATTTCTAATGGACCGGGAATTATGCAGTCTCTGATGGATTCCCTGTTTGGACAAGACTTCCAGCGACGCGTCTTTGTCTACTTAGATGACATAATTGTTACTGGTAGTACATTTGAAGAACATGCATCGCTATTGACTCGAGTACTGGAACGATTAAAATATGCTAACCTATCGATCAACTTTGAAAAGTGTAAATTCTTCAGGTCGGAGCTGACTTATCTCGGTCATGTAGTCGATAGATTCGGGTTAAGAGTCAACCCAGCCAAAGTTTCAGCAATTACTGCATACCCAACTCCGACTACAAAAAAGGAGTTGCGTAGATTTTTGGGTATGTGTTCATGGTATAGACGATTTATAGAGGGTTTCGCTACTAAAGCCGCACCACTAAACGGATTAACGTCAACAAAAGCTGGCTCTCCGAAATTTTCCTGGAGTGCTGAAGCAGAAACGGCGTTTATTAATCTGAAAGCAGCAATTTCGACCGCGCCGGTCCTAGCGTGCCCTAATTTTGACATACCATTCAGGGTATACACAGACGCTTCCGCTTATGGTACGGGCGGAGTGTTAACTCAGGGTGACGGCGAAGAGGAGAGGCCGGTTGCGTTTACGAGTCGTACATTAACGGAAGCAGAAAAACACTATTCAGCTACCGAACGAGAAAGTCTCGCGGTAATACATGCGGTAGAACACTGGCGGTGTTATTTGGAAGGAAATGACGTGTTTGAAATCCATACAGACTGTGCCGCTTTAAAATGGTTCTTGTCCATCGATACGCCGACTGGCAGGTTAGCACGTTGGGGTGTGCGTCTCTCTCCATATAATTTCCGGATACTCCATCGTAAAGGAAGCCAACAGTTGGTTCCCGATGCCTTATCCAGGGCACCACTTATAGCGTGTATTCAGGTAGCTGAAACAAAGGACACTTGGTTTAAAAAACAATACCAAGGTGTATCGAAAAATCCACAAGCGTTTCCTAATTTCACCATAATAAACGGGAGGCTTTATCGCTACAGCAAAGCTGACGGCGAAATTGACCCCGATTTTCAATGGAAGCAAGTGATAATGATTGAAGATCAGAATCGCTTACTGAATGAATACCATGACAAGCCAACGGCTGGACATCTAGGTACCTACAAGACATATCATCGCCTAAGACAACATTTCTATTGGCCAGGATTATTCCAATCCGTTGCTAAATATGTCGCTAGTTGTGAAAAGTGCATGGCTACGAAGCATGTGACCGCTCCACCACTGGGTATGATGAAAACACCGAAGAGTTGCAGTCGTCCTTTTGAGTACATAGCTTGCGACGTCCATAGTCCAATGCCGATGTCCAATAATCGAAATAGGTACATACTACTTGTAACCTGTTGTTTCAGCAAGTACTCTATAATTATTCCGCTGAAAGAAGCGACGTCAAGTAAAATGATACCATTAATAAAAGAAAAAGTTTTTATGGTACATGGTATTCCGAGGGTGATACTTACCGATAATGGAAAATGTTTCGTGTCGAAGGAAATGCAAAAATTTTTCAACCTCTACCATATTCCCCAAGTGCTTAACACACCATATTATACGCCGCAAGTTAACCCTGTTGAAAGATACAACAGAACTCTAAGCACAATGCTGTGCGCGTATGTGGAGAAAAATCACAAATTGTGGGACTTACATCTGTCAGAACTCCAATATGCTTTAAATTCGGCGAAATCCGAAGCCAGCAATTTCAGTCCAAACTTTTTGGTTTACGGTCGCGAACTCGTGTCATCGGGAGAGATATATTCTTCGATGACCGCGACCGAAACACAAGCCGTCCTCATGTCGCCAGGAGACGATGACCGACTGGACAAGCTCGGACAGCTGGAAAAGATATTTCAAACGGTAAGATCAAATCTAGATAAGCAACATAAAAAAAATAAACGCTTATATGACCGAGGTCGTCGAATGCCGGAATTGGTGAAAGGAGAGGTGATTTGGAAAAAGACTCGTTATTTGTCGAATAAAGGGAAAGCATTTTCGGCGAAACTAGCGCCTAAGTTCGAACAATTCCGAATCGCGGAAAAGTTGTCCGACACGGTATTCGTGCTCGAGACTATGACAGGAAAGACGTTGCCTGGAACATACCATGCACGAGATTTTAAATTACCTGGCAAACAACCAGAAGATTAATAATAACAAAATTATTTAACAATAATCATAAATAATTAGTATTATTATTGTTGAATAATTCAGTTATACAATGTCATTACTATTATTAATTTTTTAGTCAATGGAATGTCATACCATTCTATTATTGTTATAATATTGTTTCACAAAATCTTATACCAATCATTTTTTCAAATGTAAAACCATTCCGTATTTTAAAAAAAAAATGGGAATCTATCATAACCATAATGTTGTAAATCAATTCTTTTTAGTAATGGTTAAAACCATTCTCATCTTCTTTTGTAGACATGAATCGATCACATCTTCATATCTATCAAACCAATGTTTTTCTTTTACATCTGAACAATATGTTGAGTAAAACTAAAAATAAATTTAAAATATTGTACCTGATCATAACAATGTGAGCAGCTAGTACACCAGAACAGCCATACCGCGTTCAAGCCACAGGCAACTTGTTGCTTTTCTTTTGTATGTTCAAACAAGTTGTGTGTTTCTGAAAACGGTTGATAAAAAATAATTAGATTAGTAACGGACAAGGTGGGCATCGAGGATATCATTATTTTCTTCAGTGTCGAAGGCAAGGATCTGTAGGCACATTCGAAGTGCGTTCAGTATAAATGAATGATGATTTATGTAGGTGATGTAAGAATGAAGTGTGAATGCGATGGAGTGAAAGAATATTACCTATTGTTCGACGATCTTGCATTCGGAGAAGGGGACCGGCTGTGGTATCTCTATATCGAATACCCAGTTGAATACCTGTGGACTATATCGTCGAAACAGGAAGGTTCGTTTTTCTGGGCGCTAGACCGGCAACAAGCGTCCAAATCGCTAATAATAAAAAAATAAAAAATACCGTCAAAAACAAAATTTCAACTTGTTAGAGTCAGCGCACGGCATTCTAAGTATTAATATGCGAGACAATGCGCATGTAACAAACAAAACATGTTTCAAACCACTAGTTTACACTAGGACTGTCCTAGAGGACAAATAAAAGCTCCGAATACACACCACGAGGCTTTTCGGTAGGCCGCATTTTTGACCACCATTTTAGTAAACAAAACACTGGTACTCACACAATATACGAAAATTCCGGGTTCCCGTTAATTTTCGGTCCGATGGGAGGGGGTTGTGACGCAGGCGCGTCTTTTCCATGTGTAATTCACAGATTTTCCCCATAATTGGACATATTTGTAATTGAAAAGCGGCGTCCGCCTATACAACAACAAAACGTCGTTTGACAGCTCGCGTCGCGGCGACCAAAAACAATATTGTAGAGTTCGGCGGCAGGACTGCCAATCGGAGCAATACCATTTCGCATTGCTGCCAATCACAGCAGTAATAATTTTATTCGAAAAATATAAAATAAATAGTAGATTTTCCATTTTCGTTTATTTAATATAAAAATATATTAATAATGATGAAAAAGTGGTTTTAGTAAATTTAAACATGCAATAAATAAAATTTGTTCAACGCACTCAATAATTCCTTGCGTAAAAAAATCCAATATCGCAAATTGTTAGTTTTCCGGGTTACAGCAGTACTCAAAATGAAATATAATAATTTTAGATTTAATTACTATATTTTTTAAATGAAATAATTAATACCGGAAGTCTTATAATGATGTAGCAAACGGAAGAGAGCTCGCAGATTCTGACTTTCTCTAGGTCAAAGTCATTCATTTTCTTTCCATCGTTCGAGAAGCGAACATTTAAAATTAATAATTTATAGTGAGAGTCCCAGAAGTTCCTTCAAAATTTATTAATACATTCTGGAACCCTAATTACTGGTGAGTAGAGTGCTTGCTTGTTTAAGTGTATGATTAATCCTCGTCCTGTGGGAAATAGGGATGGGTAATTGTGGGAATGGGGTCGATGAACTGGCAGGGTAGTTGTCGGTTGTCCCGTTAATTTTCCCTGATCTGATCTCCCGTGTTTTCCCCAGGGACTCTCTTTTGGATCGAGATCAAGCTCTCTTTCGAACACGCAACACACCTTTTCGTAAGGGCAAGCGAAGACCACCGTACTCGGGACGAGGGGGGAGCGTTGTCCAGCATTCACTGAACGTCGTCGGCGAACGAAGAAGAGGCCCTCCCGACATTCCCGGTTCACCGCTCCATAGCTTCCGTGTCTTAATCGGATTGCAATTTTATCCTCCATTAACGGTTTTAGAATTTTCAGTGTCATACCCGCTATTACTTAAGATCGCGAGCCGACCCGCTCTACCGACTCGTTAATCCCTGTAAATTCCGATTTTAATAAATCTACTCATTTATGACAAACTGCGTTTCTATTTCACAATTAAAGTTAAAATTTAATGACGTAAGTGTCACAATATATATATACATATATATATATATATATATATATATATATATATATATATATATATATATATATATATATATATATATATATATATATATATATATATATATATATATATATATATATATATATATATATATATATATATATATATATATATATATATATATATATATATATATACTTTTTAGAATTGATCAATAAGATGATTATAAAGTAAATAATTATAAAAGCCACTTACATCGTGACGAAGGATTCCCTTGATCGGATTCGGGAATGCTTTAGGTGTTAACGAGAATGATGAATGCCTCTCACTTGCGGAAAGAGGAGTAGGTTTAAGTTGGGCCCATTTTTCAACTAGTAAACGCTCACCCTTCATCCAATTATCTCAAAAATTAAGCTACAATCCTTCTTTATACGTAAACTCACTCAATTTCCTATTATTTCAGGGGAAATAACAAGACAAGACGAGCTACTTGACAGATGGAAGAATTTAAAATTTCGAATTTCGTTTTTTTATTTTCTAAAGGTGCGATATAAAGAAGCTGCGATCAATATTCAGCTGAAAACTTAAAACTAAAAGCGTGACATGCCCTCATATCAATGAAAGGAAGCAGTCAGCTCTTTCCTATTAGTTGGAAAGATTACCTTTAACCTAAATGGATTATTTACAATGAACGAAACATAAAATATGTAAAAATTCAATATTTTGAAATATTTGATAGTTTTGTGTATATATTCTTTTTAGAATTGATCAATAAGATGATTATAAAGTAAATAATTATAAAAGCCACTTACATCGTGACGAAGGATTCCCTTGATCGGATTCGGGAATGCTTTAGGTGTTAACGAGAATGATGAATGCCTCTCACTTGCGGAAAGAGGAGTAGGTTTAAGTTGGGCCCATTTTTCAACTAGTAAACGCTCACCCTTCATCCAATTATCTCAAAAATTGAGCTACAATCCTTCTTTATACGTAAACTCACTCAATTTCCTATTATTTCAGGGGAAATAACAAGACAAGACGAGCTACTTGACAGATGGAAGAATTTAAAATTTCGAATTTCGTTTTTTTATTTTCTAAAGGTGCGATATAAAGAAGCTGCGATCAATATTCAGCTGAAAACTTAAAACTAAAAGCGTGACATGCCCTCATATCAATGAAAGGAAGCAGTCAGCTCTTTCCTATTAGTTGGAAAGATTACCTTTAACCTAAATGGATTATTTACAATGAACGAAACATAAAATATGTAAAAATTCAATATTTTGAAATATTTGATAGTTTTGTGTATATATTCTTTTTAGAATTGATCAATAAGATGATTATAAAGTAAATAATTATAAAAGCCACTTACATCGTGACGAAGGATTCCCTTGATCGGATTCGGGAATGCTTTAGGTGTTAACGAGAATGATGAATGCCTCTCACTTGCGGAAAGAGGAGTAGGTTTAAGTTGGGCCCATTTTTCAACTAGTAAACGCTCACCCTTCATCCAATTATCTCAAAAATTAAGCTACAATCCTTCTTTATACGTAAACTCACTCAATTTCCTATTATTTCAGGGGAAATAACAAGACAAGACGAGCTACTTGACAGATGGAAGAATTTAAAATTTCGAATTTCGTTTTTTTATTTTCTAAAGGTGCGATATAAAGAAGCTGCGATCAATATTCAGCTGAAAACTTAAAACTAAAAGCGTGACATGCCCTCATATCAATGAAAGGAAGCAGTCAGCTCTTTCCTATTAGTTGGAAAGATTACCTTTAACCTAAATGGATTATTTACAATGAACGAAACATAAAATATGTAAAAATTCAATATTTTGAAATATTTGATAGTTTTGTGTATATATTCTTTTTAGAATTGATCAATAAGATGATTATAAAGTAAATAATTATAAAAGCCACTTACATCGTGACGAAGGATTCCCTTGATCGGATTCGGGAATGCTTTAGGTGTTAACGAGAATGATGAATGCCTCTCACTTGCGGAAAGAGGAGTAGGTTTAAGTTGGGCCCATTTTTCAACTAGTAAACGCTCACCCTTCATCCAATTATCTCAAAAATTAAGCTACAATCCTTCTTTATACGTAAACTCACTCAATTTCCTATTATTTCAGGGGAAATAACAAGACAAGACGAGCTACTTGACAGATGGAAGAATTTAAAATTTCGAATTTCGTTTTTTTATTTTCTAAAGGTGCGATATAAAGAAGCTGCGATCAATATTCAGCTGAAAACTTAAAACTAAAAGCGTGACATGCCCTCATATCAATGAAAGGAAGCAGTCAGCTCTTTCCTATTAGTTGGAAAGATTACCTTTAACCTAAATGGATTATTTACAATGAACGAAACATAAAATATGTAAAAATTCAATATTTTGAAATATTTGATAGTTTTGTGTATATATTCTATTTAGAATTGATCAATAAGATGATTATAAAGTAAATAATTATAAAAGCCACTTACATCGTGACGAAGGATTCCCTTGATCGGATTCGGGAATGCTTTAGGTGTTAACGAGAATGATGAATGCCTCTCACTTGCGGAAAGAGGAGTAGGTTTAAGTTGGGCCCATTTTTCAACTAGTAAACGCTCACCCTTCATCCAATTATCTCAAAAATTAAGCTACAATCCTTCTTTATACGTAAACTCACTCAATTTCCTATTATTTCAGGGGAAATAACAAGACAAGACGAGCTACTTGACAGATGGAAGAATTTAAAATTTCGAATTTCGTTTTTTTATTTTCTAAAGGTGCGATATAAAGAAGCTGCGATCAATATTCAGCTGAAAACTTAAAACTAAAAGCGTGACATGCCCTCATATCAATGAAAGGAAGCAGTCAGCTCTTTCCTATTAGTTGGAAAGATTACCTTTAACCTAAATGGATTATTTACAATGAACGAAACATAAAATATGTAAAAATTCAATATTTTGAAATATTTGATAGTTTTGTGTATATATTCTATTTAGAATTGATCAATAAGATGATTATAAAGTAAATAATTATAAAAGCCACTTACATCGTGACGAAGGATTCCCTTGATCGGATTCGGGAATGCTTTAGGTGTTAACGAGAATGATGAATGCCTCTCACTTGCGGAAAGAGGAGTAGGTTTAAGTTGGGCCCATTTTTCAACTAGTAAACGCTCACCCTTCATCCAATTATCTCAAAAATTAAGCTACAATCCTTCTTTATACGTAAACTCACTCAATTTCCTATTATTTCAGGGGAAATAACAAGACAAGACGAGCTACTTGACAGATGGAAGAATTTAAAATTTCGAATTTCGTTTTTTTATTTTCTAAAGGTGCGATATAAAGAAGCTGCGATCAATATTCAGCTGAAAACTTAAAACTAAAAGCGTGACATGCCCTCATATCAATGAAAGGAAGCAGTCAGCTCTTTCCTATTAGTTGGAAAGATTACCTTTAACCTAAATGGATTATTTACAATGAACGAAACATAAAATATGTAAAAATTCAATATTTTGAAATATTTGATAGTTTTGTGTATATATTCTTTTTAGAATTGATCAATAAGATGATTATAAAGTAAATAATTATAAAAGCCACTTACATCGTGACGAAGGATTCCCTTGATCGGATTCGGGAATGCTTTAGGTGTTAACGAGAATGATGAATGCCTCTCACTTGCGGAAAGAGGAGTAGGTTTAAGTTGGGCCCATTTTTCAACTAGTAAACGCTCACCCTTCATCCAATTATCTCAAAAATTAAGCTACAATCCTTCTTTATACGTAAACTCACTCAATTTCCTATTATTTCGGGGGAAATAACAAGACAAGACGAGCTACTTGACAGATGGAAGAATTTAAAATTTCGAATTTCGTTTTTTTATTTTCTAAAGGTGCGATATAAAGAAGCTGCGATCAATATTCAGCTGAAAACTTAAAACTAAAAGCGTGACATGCCCTCATATCAATGAAAGGAAGCAGTCAGCTCTTTCCTATTAGTTGGAAAGATTACCTTTAACCTAAATGGATTATTTACAATGAACGAAACATAAAATATGTAAAAATTCAATATTTTGAAATATTTGATAGTTTTTTGTATATATTCTTTTTAGAATTGATCAATAAGATGATTATAAAGTAAATAATTATAAAAGCCACTTACATCGTGACGAAGGATTCCCTTGATCGGATTCGGGAATGCTTTAGGTGTTAACGAGAATGATGAATGCCTCTCACTTGCGGAAAGAGGAGTAGGTTTAAGTTGGGCCCATTTTTCAACTAGTAAACGCTCACCCTTCATCCAATTATCTCAAAAATTAAGCTACAATCCTTCTTTATACGTAAACTCACTCAATTTCCTATTATTTCAGGGGAAATAACAAGACAAGACGAGCTACTTGACAGATGGAAGAATTTAAAATTCCGAATTTCGTTTTTTTATTTTCTAAAGGTGCGATATAAAGAAGCTGCGATCAATATTCAGCTGAAAACTTAAAACTAAAAGCGTGACATGCCCTCATATCAATGAAAGGAAGCAGTCAGCTCTTTCCTATTAGTTGGAAAGATTACCTTTAACCTAAATGGATTATTTACAATGAACGAAACATAAAATATGTAAAAATTCAATATTTTGAAATATTTGATAGTTTTGTGTATATATTCTTTTTAGAATTGATCAATAAGATGATTATAAAGTAAATAATTATAAAAGCCACTTACATCGTGACGAAGGATTCCCTTGATCGGATTCGGGAATGCTTTAGGTGTTAACGAGAATGATGAATGCCTCTCACTTGCGGAAAGAGGAGTAGGTTTAAGTTGGGCCCATTTTTCAACTAGTAAACGCTCACCCTTCATCCAATTATCTCAAAAATTAAGCTACAATCCTTCTTTATACGTAAACTCACTCAATTTCCTATTATTTCAGGGGAAATAACAAGACAAGACGAGCTACTTGACAGATGGAAGAATTTAAAATTTCGAATTTCGTTTTTTTATTTTCTAAAGGTGCGATATAAAGAAGCTGCGATCAATATTCAGCTGAAAACTTAAAACTAAAAGCGTGACATGCCCTCATATCAATGAAAGGAAGCAGTCAGCTCTGTCCTATTAGTTGGAAAGATTACCTTTAACCTAAATGGATTATTTACAATGAACGAAACATAAAATATGTAAAAATTCAATATTTTGAAATATTTGATAGTTTTGTGTATATATTCTTTTTAGAATTGATCAATAAGATGATTATAAAGTAAATAATTATAAAAGCCACTTACATCGTGACGAAGGATTCCCTTGATCGGATTCGGGAATGCTTTAGGTGTTAACGAGAATGATGAATGCCTCTCACTTGCGGAAAGAGGAGTAGGTTTAAGTTGGGCCCATTTTTCAACTAGTAAACGCTCACCCTTCATCCAATTATCTCAAAAATTAAGCTACAATCCTTCTTTATACGTAAACTCACTCAATTTCCTATTATTTCAGGGGAAATAACAAGACAAGACGAGCTACTTGACAGATGGAAGAATTTAAAATTTCGAATTTCGTTTTTTTATTTTCTAAAGGTGCGATATAAAGAAGCTGCGATCAATATTCAGCTGAAAACTTAAAACTAAAAGCGTGACATGCCCTCATATCAATGAAAGGAAGCAGTCAGCTCTTTCCTATTAGTTGGAAAGATTACCTTTAACCTAAATGGATTATTTACAATGAACGAAACATAAAATATGTAAAAATTCAATATTTTGAAATATTTGATAGTTTTGTGTATATATTCTTTTTAGAATTGATCAATAAGATGATTATAAAGTAAATAATTATAAAAGCCACTTACATCGTGACGAAGGATTCCCTTGATCGGATTCGGGAATGCTTTAGGTGTTAACGAGAATGATGAATGCCTCTCACTTGCGGAAAGAGGAGTAGGTTTAAGTTGGGCCCATTTTTCAACTAGTAAACGCTCACCCTTCATCCAATTATCTCAAAAATTAAGCTACAATCCTTCTTTATACGTAAACTCACTCAATTTCCTATTATTTCAGGGGAAATAACAAGACAAGACGAGCTACTTGACAGATGGAAGAATTTAAAATTTCGAATTTCGTTTTTTTATTTTCTAAAGGTGCGATATAAAGAAGCTGCGATCAATATTCAGCTGAAAACTTAAAACTAAAAGCGTGACATGCCCTCATATCAATGAAAGGAAGCAGTCAGCTCTTTCCTATTAGTTGGAAAGATTACCTTTAACCTAAATGGATTATTTACAATGAACGAAACATAAAATATGTAAAAATTCAATATTTTGAAATATTTGATAGTTTTGTGTATATATTCTTTTTAGAATTGATCAATAAGATGATTATAAAGTAAATAATTATAAAAGCCACTTACATCGTGACGAAGGATTCCCTTGATCGGATTCGGGAATGCTTTAGGTGTTAACGAGAATGATGAATGCCTCTCACTTGCGGAAAGAGGAGTAGGTTTAAGTTGGGCCCATTTTTCAACTAGTAAACGCTCACCCTTCATCCAATTATCTCAAAAATTAAGCTACAATCCTTCTTTATACGTAAACTCACTCAATTTCCTATTATTTCAGGGGAAATAACAAGACAAGACGAGCTACTTGACAGATGGAAGAATTTAAAATTTCGAATTTCGTTTTTTTATTTTCTAAAGGTGCGATATAAAGAAGCTGCGATCAATATTCAGCTGAAAACTTAAAACTAAAAGCGTGACATGCCCTCATATCAATGAAAGGAAGCAGTCAGCTCTTTCCTATTAGTTGGAAAGATTACCTTTAACCTAAATGGATTATTTACAATGAACGAAACATAAAATATGTAAAAATTCAATATTTTGAAATATTTGATAGTTTTGTGTATATATTCTTTTTAGAATTGATCAATAAGATGATTATAAAGTAAATAATTATAAAAGCCACTTACATCGTGACGAAGGATTCCCTTGATCGGATTCGGGAATGCTTTAGGTGTTAACGAGAATGATGAATGCCTCTCACTTGCGGAAAGAGGAGTAGGTTTAAGTTGGGCCCATTTTTCAACTAGTAAACGCTCACCCTTCATCCAATTATATCAAAAATTAAGCTACAATCCTTCTTTATACGTAAACTCACTCAATTTCCTATTATTTCAGGGGAAATAACAAGACAAGACGAGCTACTTGACAGATGGAAGAATTTAAAATTTCGAATTTCGTTTTTTTATTTTCTAAAGGTGCGATATAAAGAAGCTGCGATCAATATTCAGCTGAAAACTTAAAACTAAAAGCGTGACATGCCCTCATATCAATGAAAGGAAGCAGTCAGCTCTTTCCTATTAGTTGGAAAGATTACCTTTAACCTAAATGGATTATTTACAATGAACGAAACATAAAATATGTAAAAATTCAATATTTTGAAATATTTGATAGTTTTGTGTATATATTCTTTTTAGAATTGATCAATAAGATGATTATAAAGTAAATAATTATAAAAGCCACTTACATCGTGACGAAGGATTCCCTTGATCGGATTCGGGAATGCTTTAGGTGTTAACGAGAATGATGAATGCCTCTCACTTGCGGAAAGAGGAGTAGGTTTAAGTTGGGCCCATTTTTCAACTAGTAAACGCTCACCCTTCATCCAATTATCTCAAAAATTAAGCTACAATCCTTCTTTATACGTAAACTCACTCAATTTCCTATTATTTCAGGGGAAATAACAAGACAAGACGAGCTACTTGACAGATGGAAGAATTTAAAATTTCGAATTTCGTTTTTTTATTTTCTAAAGGTGCGATATAAAGAAGCTGCGATCAATATTCAGCTGAAAACTTAAAACTAAAAGCGTGACATGCCCTCATATCAATGAAAGGAAGCAGTCAGCTCTTTCCTATTAGTTGGAAAGATTACCTTTAACCTAAATGGATTATTTACAATGAACGAAACATAAAATATGTAAAAATTCAATATTTTGAAATATTTGATAGTTTTGTGTATATATTCTTTTTAGAATTGATCAATAAGATGATTATAAAGTGAATAATTATAAAAGCCACTTACATCGTGACGAAGGATTCCCTTGATCGGATTCGGGAATGCTTTAGGTGTTAACGAGAATGATGAATGCCTCTCACTTGCGGAAAGAGGAGTAGGTTTAAGTTGGGCCCATTTTTCAACTAGTAAACGCTCACCCTTCATCCAATTATCTCAAAAATTAAGCTACAATCCTTCTTTATACGTAAACTCACTCAATTTCCTATTATTTCAGGGGAAATAACAAGACAAGACGAGCTACTTGACAGATGGAAGAATTTAAAATTTCGAATTTCGTTTTTTTATTTTCTAAAGGTGCGATATAAAGAAGCTGCGATCAATATTCAGCTGAAAACTTAAAACTAAAAGCGTGACATGCCCTCATATCAATGAAAGGAAGCAGTCAGCTCTTTCCTATTAGTTGGAAAGATTACCTTTAACCTAAATGGATTATTTACAATGAACGAAACATAAAATATGTAAAAATTCAATATTTTGAAATATTTGATAGTTTTGTGTATATATTCTTTTTAGAATTGATCAATAAGATGATTATAAAGTAAATAATTATAAAAGCCACTTACATCGTGACGAAGGATTCCCTTGATCGGATTCGGGAATGCTTTAGGTGTTAACGAGAATGATGAATGCCTCTCACTTACGGAAAGAGGAGTAGGTTTAAGTTGGGCCCATTTTTCAACTAGTAAACGCTCACCCTTCATCCAATTATCTCAAAAATTAAGCTACAATCCTTCTTTATACGTAAACTCACTCAATTTCCTATTATTTCAGGGGAAATAACAAGACAAGACGAGCTACTTGACAGATGGAAGAATTTAAAATTTCGAATTTCGTTTTTTTATTTTCTAAAGGTGCGATATAAAGAAGCTGCGATCAATATTCAGCTGAAAACTTAAAACTAAAAGCATGACATGCCCTCATATCAATGAAAGGAAGCAGTCAGCTCTTTCCTATTAGTTGGAAAGATTACCTTTAACCTAAATGGATTATTTACAATGAACGAAACATAAAATATGTAAAAATTCAATATTTTGAAATATTTGATAGTTTTGTGTATATATTCTTTTTAGAATTGATCAATAAGATGATTATAAAGTAAATAATTATAAAAGCCACTTACATCGTGACGAAGGATTCCCTTGATCGGATTCGGGAATGCTTTAGGTGTTAACGAGAATGATGAATGCCTCTCACTTGCGGAAAGAGGAGTAGGTTTAAGTTGGGCCCATTTTTCAACTAGTAAACGCTCACCCTTCATCCAATTATCTCAAAAATTAAGCTACAATCCTTCTTTATACGTAAACTCACTCAATTTCCTATTATTTCAGGGGAAATAACAAGACAAGACGAGCTACTTGACAGATGGAAGAATTTAAAATTTCGAATTTCGTTTTTTTATTTTCTAAAGGTGCGATATAAAGAAGCTGCGATCAATATTCAGCTGAAAACTTAAAACTAAAAGCGTGACATGCCCTCATATCAATGAAAGGAAGCAGTCAGCTCTTTCCTATTAGTTGGAAAGATTACCTTTAACCTAAATGGATTATTTACAATGAACGGAACATAAAATATGTAAAAATTCAATATTTTGAAATATTTGATAGTTTTGTGTATATATTCTTTTTAGAATTGATCAATAAGATGATTATAAAGTAAATAATTATAAAAGCCACTTACATCGTGACGAAGGATTCCCTTGATCGGATTCGGGAATGCTTTAGGTGTTAACGAGAATGATGAATGCCTCTCACTTGCGGAAAGAGGAGTAGGTTTAAGTTGGGCCCATTTTTCAACTAGTAAACGCTCACCCTTCATCCAATTATCTCAAAAATTAAGCTACAATCCTTCTTTATACGTAAACTCACTCAATTTCCTATTATTTCAGGGGAAATAACAAGACAAGACGAGCTACTTGACAGATGGAAGAATTTAAAATTTCGAATTTCGTTTTTTTATTTTCTAAAGGTGCGATATAAAGAAGCTGCGATCAATATTCAGCTGAAAACTTAAAACTAAAAGCGTGACATGCCCTCATATCAATGAAAGGAAGCAGTCAGCTCTTTCCTATTAGTTGGAAAGATTACCTTTAACCTAAATGGATTATTTACAATGAACGAAACATAAAATATGTAAAAATTCAATATTTTGAAATATTTGATAGTTTTGTGTATATATTCTTTTTAGAATTGATCAATAAGATGATTATAAAGTAAATAATTATAAAAGCCACTTACATCGTGACGAAGGATTCCCTTGATCGGATTCGGGAATGCTTTAGGTGTTAACGAGAATGATGAATGCCTCTCACTTGCGGAAAGAGGAGTAGGTTTAAGTTGGGCCCATTTTTCAACTAGTAAACGCTCACCCTTCATCCAATTATCTCAAAAATTAAGCTACAATCCTTCTTTATACGTAAACTCACTCAATTTCCTATTATTTCAGGGGAAATAACAAGACAAGACGAGCTACTTGACAGATGGAAGAATTTAAAATTTCGAATTTCGTTTTTTTATTTTCTAAAGGTGCGATATAAAGAAGCTGCGATCAATATTCAGCTGAAAACTTAAAACTAAAAGCGTGACATGCCCTCATATCAATGAAAGGAAGCAGTCAGCTCTTTCCTATTAGTTGGAAAGATTACCTTTAACCTAAATGGATTATTTACAATGAACGAAACATAAAATATGTAAAAATTCAATATTTTGAAATATTTGATAGTTTTGTGTATATATTCTTTTTAGAATTGATCAATAAGATGATTATAAAGTAAATAATTATAAAAGCCACTTACATCGTGACGAAGGATTCCCTTGATCGGATTCGGGAATGCTTTAGGTGTTAACGAGAATGATGAATGCCTCTCACTTGCGGAAAGAGGAGTAGGTTTAAGTTGGGCCCATTTTTCAACTAGTAAACGCTCACCCTTCATCCAATTATCTCAAAAATTAAGCTACAATCCTTCTTTATACGTAAACTCACTCAATTTCCTATTATTTCAGGGGAAATAACAAGACAAGACGAGCTACTTGACAGATGGAAGAATTTAAAATTTCGAATTTCGTTTTTTTATTTTCTAAAGGTGCGATATAAAGAAGCTGCGATCAATATTCAGCTGAAAACTTAAAACTAAAAGCGTGACATGCCCTCATATCAATGAAAGGAAGCAGTCAGCTCTTTCCTATTAGTTGGAAAGATTACCTTTAACCTAAATGGATTATTTACAATGAACGAAACATAAAATATGTAAAAATTCAATATTTTGAAATATTTGATAGTTTTGTGTATATATTCTTTTTAGAATTGATCAATAAGATGATTATAAAGTAAATAATTATAAAAGCCACTTACATCGTGACGAAGGATTCCCTTGATCGGATTCGGGAATGCTTTAGGTGTTAACGAGAATGATGAATGCCTCTCACTTGCGGAAAGAGGAGTAGGTTTAAGTTGGGCCCATTTTTCAACTAGTAAACGCTCACCCTTCATCCAATTATCTCAAAAATTAAGCTACAATCCTTCTTTATACGTAAACTCACTCAATTTCCTATTATTTCAGGGGAAATAACAAGACAAGACGAGCTACTTGACAGATGGAAGAATTTAAAATTTCGAATTTCGTTTTTTTATTTTCTAAAGGTGCGATATAAAGAAGCTGCGATCAATATTCAGCTGAAAACTTAAAACTAAAAGCGTGACATGCCCTCATATCAATGAAAGGAAGCAGTCAGCTCTTTCCTATTAGTTGGAAAGATTACCTTTAACCTAAATGGATTATTTACAATGAACGAAACATAAAATATGTAAAAATTCAATATTTTGAAATATTTGATAGTTTTGTGTATATGTTCTTTTTAGAATTGATCAATAAGATGATTATAAAGTAAATAATTATAAAAGCCACTTACATCGTGACGAAGGATTCCCTTGATCGGATTCGGGAATGCTTTAGGTGTTAACGAGAATGATGAATGCCTCTCACTTGCGGAAAGAGGAGTAGGTTTAAGTTGGGCCCATTTTTCAACTAGTAAACGCTCACCCTTCATCCAATTATCTCAAAAATTAAGCTACAATCCTTCTTTATACGTAAACTCACTCAATTTCCTATTATTTCAGGGGAAATAACAAGACAAGACGAGCTACTTGACAGATGGAAGAATTTAAAATTTCGAATTTCGTTTTTTTATTTTCTAAAGGTGCGATATAAAGAAGCTGCGATCAATATTCAGCTGAAAACTTAAAACTAAAAGCGTGACATGCCCTCATATCAATGAAAGGAAGCAGTCAGCTCTTTCCTATTAGTTGGAAAGATTACCTTTAACCTAAATGGATTATTTACAATGAACGAAACATAAAATATGTAAAAATTCAATATTTTGAAATATTTGATAGTTTTGTGTATATATTCTATTTAGAATTGATCAATAAGATGATTATAAAGTAAATAATTATAAAAGCCACTTACATCGTGACGAAGGATTCCCTTGATCGGATTCGGGAATGCTTTAGGTGTTAACGAGAATGATGAATGCCTCTCACTTGCGGAAAGAGGAGTAGGTTTAAGTTGGGCCCATTTTTCAACTAGTAAACGCTCACCCTTCATCCAATTATCTCAAAAATTAAGCTACAATCCTTCTTTATACGTAAACTCACTCAATTTCCTATTATTTCAGGGGAAATAACAAGACAAGACGAGCTACTTGACAGATGGAAGAATTTAAAATTTCGAATTTCGTTTTTTTATTTTCTAAAGGTGCGATATAAAGAAGCTGCGATCAATATTCAGCTGAAAACTTAAAACTAAAAGCGTGACATGCCCTCATATCAATGAAAGGAAGCAGTCAGCTCTTTCCTATTAGTTGGAAAGATTACCTTTAACCTAAATGGATTATTTACAATGAACGAAACATAAAATATGTAAAAATTCAATATTTTGAAATATTTGATAGTTTTGTGTATATATTCTTTTTAGAATTGATCAATAAGATGATTATAAAGTAAATAATTATAAAAGCCACTTACATCGTGACGAAGGATTCCCTTGATCGGATTCGGGAATGCTTTAGGTGTTAACGAGAATGATGAATGCCTCTCACTTGCGGAAAGAGGAGTAGGTTTAAGTTGGGCCCATTTTTCAACTAGTAAACGCTCACCCTTCATCCAATTATCTCAAAAATTAAGCTACAATCCTTCTTTATACGTAAACTCACTCAATTTCCTATTATTTCAGGGGAAATAACAAGACAAGACGAGCTACTTGACAGATGGAAGAATTTAAAATTTCGAATTTCGTTTTTTTATTTTCTAAAGGTGCGATATAAAGAAGCTGCGATCAATATTCAGCTGAAAACTTAAAACTAAAAGCGTGACATGCCCTCATATCAATGAAAGGAAGCAGTCAGCTCTTTCCTATTAGTTGGAAAGATTACCTTTAACCTAAATGGATTATTTACAATGAACGAAACATAAAATATGTAAAAATTCAATATTTTGAAATATTTGATAGTTTTTTGTATATATTCTTTTTAGAATTGATCAATAAGATGATTATAAAGTAAATAATTATAAAAGCCACTTACATCGTGACGAAGGATTCCCTTGATCGGATTCGGGAATGCTTTAGGTGTTAACGAGAATGATGAATGCCTCTCACTTGCGGAAAGAGGAGTAGGTTTAAGTTGGGCCCATTTTTCAACTAGTAAACGCTCACCCTTCATCCAATTATCTCAAAAATTAAGCTACAATCCTTCTTTATACGTAAACTCACTCAATTTCCTATTATTTCAGGGGAAATAACAAGACAAGACGAGCTACTTGACAGATGGAAGAATTTAAAATTCCGAATTTCGTTTTTTTATTTTCTAAAGGTGCGATATAAAGAAGCTGCGATCAATATTCAGCTGAAAACTTAAAACTAAAAGCGTGACATGCCCTCATATCAATGAAAGGAAGCAGTCAGCTCTTTCCTATTAGTTGGAAAGATTACCTTTAACCTAAATGGATTATTTACAATGAACGAAACATAAAATATGTAAAAATTCAATATTTTGAAATATTTGATAGTTTTGTGTATATATTCTTTTTAGAATTGATCAATAAGATGATTATAAAGTAAATAATTATAAAAGCCACTTACATCGTGACGAAGGATTCCCTTGATCGGATTCGGGAATGCTTTAGGTGTTAACGAGAATGATGAATGCCTCTCACTTGCGGAAAGAGGAGTAGGTTTAAGTTGGGCCCATTTTTCAACTAGTAAACGCTCACCCTTCATCCAATTATCTCAAAAATTAAGCTACAATCCTTCTTTATACGTAAACTCACTCAATTTCCTATTATTTCAGGGGAAATAACAAGACAAGACGAGCTACTTGACAGATGGAAGAATTTAAAATTTCGAATTTCGTTTTTTTATTTTCTAAAGGTGCGATATAAAGAAGCTGCGATCAATATTCAGCTGAAAACTTAAAACTAAAAGCGTGACATGCCCTCATATCAATGAAAGGAAGCAGTCAGCTCTGTCCTATTAGTTGGAAAGATTACCTTTAACCTAAATGGATTATTTACAATGAACGAAACATAAAATATGTAAAAATTCAATATTTTGAAATATTTGATAGTTTTGTGTATATATTCTTTTTAGAATTGATCAATAAGATGATTATAAAGTAAATAATTATAAAAGCCACTTACATCGTGACGAAGGATTCCCTTGATCGGATTCGGGAATGCTTTAGGTGTTAACGAGAATGATGAATGCCTCTCACTTGCGGAAAGAGGAGTAGGTTTAAGTTGGGCCCATTTTTCAACTAGTAAACGCTCACCCTTCATCCAATTATCTCAAAAATTAAGCTACAATCCTTCTTTATACGTAAACTCACTCAATTTCCTATTATTTCAGGGGAAATAACAAGACAAGACGAGCTACTTGACAGATGGAAGAATTTAAAATTTCGAATTTCGTTTTTTTATTTTCTAAAGGTGCGATATAAAGAAGCTGCGATCAATATTCAGCTGAAAACTTAAAACTAAAAGCGTGACATGCCCTCATATCAATGAAAGGAAGCAGTCAGCTCTTTCCTATTAGTTGGAAAGATTACCTTTAACCTAAATGGATTATTTACAATGAACGAAACATAAAATATGTAAAAATTCAATATTTTGAAATATTTGATAGTTTTGTGTATATATTCTTTTTAGAATTGATCAATAAGATGATTATAAAGTAAATAATTATAAAAGCCACTTACATCGTGACGAAGGATTCCCTTGATCGGATTCGGGAATGCTTTAGGTGTTAACGAGAATGATGAATGCCTCTCACTTGCGGAAAGAGGAGTAGGTTTAAGTTGGGCCCATTTTTCAACTAGTAAACGCTCACCCTTCATCCAATTATCTCAAAAATTAAGCTACAATCCTTCTTTATACGTAAACTCACTCAATTTCCTATTATTTCAGGGGAAATAACAAGACAAGACGAGCTACTTGACAGATGGAAGAATTTAAAATTTCGAATTTCGTTTTTTTATTTTCTAAAGGTGCGATATAAAGAAGCTGCGATCAATATTCAGCTGAAAACTTAAAACTAAAAGCGTGACATGCCCTCATATCAATGAAAGGAAGCAGTCAGCTCTTTCCTATTAGTTGGAAAGATTACCTTTAACCTAAATGGATTATTTACAATGAACGAAACATAAAATATGTAAAAATTCAATATTTTGAAATATTTGATAGTTTTGTGTATATATTCTTTTTAGAATTGATCAATAAGATGATTATAAAGTAAATAATTATAAAAGCCACTTACATCGTGACGAAGGATTCCCTTGATCGGATTCGGGAATGCTTTAGGTGTTAACGAGAATGATGAATGCCTCTCACTTGCGGAAAGAGGAGTAGGTTTAAGTTGGGCCCATTTTTCAACTAGTAAACGCTCACCCTTCATCCAATTATCTCAAAAATTAAGCTACAATCCTTCTTTATACGTAAACTCACTCAATTTCCTATTATTTCAGGGGAAATAACAAGACAAGACGAGCTACTTGACAGATGGAAGAATTTAAAATTTCGAATTTCGTTTTTTTATTTTCTAAAGGTGCGATATAAAGAAGCTGCGATCAATATTCAGCTGAAAACTTAAAACTAAAAGCGTGACATGCCCTCATATCAATGAAAGGAAGCAGTCAGCTCTTTCCTATTAGTTGGAAAGATTACCTTTAACCTAAATGGATTATTTACAATGAACGAAACATAAAATATGTAAAAATTCAATATTTTGAAATATTTGATAGTTTTGTGTATATATTCTTTTTAGAATTGATCAATAAGATGATTATAAAGTAAATAATTATAAAAGCCACTTACATCGTGACGAAGGATTCCCTTGATCGGATTCGGGAATGCTTTAGGTGTTAACGAGAATGATGAATGCCTCTCACTTGCGGAAAGAGGAGTAGGTTTAAGTTGGGCCCATTTTTCAACTAGTAAACGCTCACCCTTCATCCAATTATATCAAAAATTAAGCTACAATCCTTCTTTATACGTAAACTCACTCAATTTCCTATTATTTCAGGGGAAATAACAAGACAAGACGAGCTACTTGACAGATGGAAGAATTTAAAATTTCGAATTTCGTTTTTTTATTTTCTAAAGGTGCGATATAAAGAAGCTGCGATCAATATTCAGCTGAAAACTTAAAACTAAAAGCGTGACATGCCCTCATATCAATGAAAGGAAGCAGTCAGCTCTTTCCTATTAGTTGGAAAGATTACCTTTAACCTAAATGGATTATTTACAATGAACGAAACATAAAATATGTAAAAATTCAATATTTTGAAATATTTGATAGTTTTGTGTATATATTCTTTTTAGAATTGATCAATAAGATGATTATAAAGTAAATAATTATAAAAGCCACTTACATCGTGACGAAGGATTCCCTTGATCGGATTCGGGAATGCTTTAGGTGTTAACGAGAATGATGAATGCCTCTCACTTGCGGAAAGAGGAGTAGGTTTAAGTTGGGCCCATTTTTCAACTAGTAAACGCTCACCCTTCATCCAATTATCTCAAAAATTAAGCTACAATCCTTCTTTATACGTAAACTCACTCAATTTCCTATTATTTCAGGGGAAATAACAAGACAAGACGAGCTACTTGACAGATGGAAGAATTTAAAATTTCGAATTTCGTTTTTTTATTTTCTAAAGGTGCGATATAAAGAAGCTGCGATCAATATTCAGCTGAAAACTTAAAACTAAAAGCGTGACATGCCCTCATATCAATGAAAGGAAGCAGTCAGCTCTTTCCTATTAGTTGGAAAGATTACCTTTAACCTAAATGGATTATTTACAATGAACGAAACATAAAATATGTAAAAATTCAATATTTTGAAATATTTGATAGTTTTGTGTATATATTCTTTTTAGAATTGATCAATAAGATGATTATAAAGTGAATAATTATAAAAGCCACTTACATCGTGACGAAGGATTCCCTTGATCGGATTCGGGAATGCTTTAGGTGTTAACGAGAATGATGAATGCCTCTCACTTGCGGAAAGAGGAGTAGGTTTAAGTTGGGCCCATTTTTCAACTAGTAAACGCTCACCCTTCATCCAATTATCTCAAAAATTAAGCTACAATCCTTCTTTATACGTAAACTCACTCAATTTCCTATTATTTCAGGGGAAATAACAAGACAAGACGAGCTACTTGACAGATGGAAGAATTTAAAATTTCGAATTTCGTTTTTTTATTTTCTAAAGGTGCGATATAAAGAAGCTGCGATCAATATTCAGCTGAAAACTTAAAACTAAAAGCGTGACATGCCCTCATATCAATGAAAGGAAGCAGTCAGCTCTTTCCTATTAGTTGGAAAGATTACCTTTAACCTAAATGGATTATTTACAATGAACGAAACATAAAATATGTAAAAATTCAATATTTTGAAATATTTGATAGTTTTGTGTATATATTCGTTTTAGAATTGATCAATAAGATGATTATAAAGTAAATAATTATAAAAGCCACTTACATCGTGACGAAGGATTCCCTTGATCGGATTCGGGAATGCTTTAGGTGTTAACGAGAATGATGAATGCCTCTCACTTACGGAAAGAGGAGTAGGTTTAAGTTGGGCCCATTTTTCAACTAGTAAACGCTCACCCTTCATCCAATTATCTCAAAAATTAAGCTACAATCCTTCTTTATACGTAAACTCACTCAATTTCCTATTATTTCAGGGGAAATAACAAGACAAGACGAGCTACTTGACAGATGGAAGAATTTAAAATTTCGAATTTCGTTTTTTTATTTTCTAAAGGTGCGATATAAAGAAGCTGCGATCAATATTCAGCTGAAAACTTAAAACTAAAAGCATGACATGCCCTCATATCAATGAAAGGAAGCAGTCAGCTCTTTCCTATTAGTTGGAAAGATTACCTTTAACCTAAATGGATTATTTACAATGAACGAAACATAAAATATGTAAAAATTCAATATTTTGAAATATTTGATAGTTTTGTGTATATATTCTTTTTAGAATTGATCAATAAGATGATTATAAAGTAAATAATTATAAAAGCCACTTACATCGTGACGAAGGATTCCCTTGATCGGATTCGGGAATGCTTTAGGTGTTAACGAGAATGATGAATGCCTCTCACTTGCGGAAAGAGGAGTAGGTTTAAGTTGGGCCCATTTTTCAACTAGTAAACGCTCACCCTTCATCCAATTATCTCAAAAATTAAGCTACAATCCTTCTTTATACGTAAACTCACTCAATTTCCTATTATTTCAGGGGAAATAACAAGACAAGACGAGCTACTTGACAGATGGAAGAATTTAAAATTTCGAATTTCGTTTTTTTATTTTCTAAAGGTGCGATATAAAGAAGCTGCGATCAATATTCAGCTGAAAACTTAAAACTAAAAGCGTGACATGCCCTCATATCAATGAAAGGAAGCAGTCAGCTCTTTCCTATTAGTTGGAAAGATTACCTTTAACCTAAATGGATTATTTACAATGAACGAAACATAAAATATGTAAAAATTCAATATTTTGAAATATTTGATAGTTTTGTGTATATATTCTTTTTAGAATTGATCAATAAGATGATTATAAAGTAAATAATTATAAAAGCCACTTACATCGTGACGAAGGATTCCCTTGATCGGATTCGGGAATGCTTTAGGTGTTAACGAGAATGATGAATGCCTCTCACTTGCGGAAAGAGGAGTAGGTTTAAGTTGGGCCCATTTTTCAACTAGTAAACGCTCACCCTTCATCCAATTATCTCAAAAATTAAGCTACAATCCTTCTTTATACGTAAACTCACTCAATTTCCTATTATTTCAGGGGAAATAACAAGACAAGACGAGCTACTTGACAGATGGAAGAATTTAAAATTTCGAATTTCGTTTTTTTATTTTCTAAAGGTGCGATATAAAGAAGCTGCGATCAATATTCAGCTGAAAACTTAAAACTAAAAGCGTGACATGCCCTCATATCAATGAAAGCAAGCAGTCAGCTCTTTCCTATTAGTTGGAAAGATTACCTTTAACCTAAATGGATTATTTACAATGAACGAAACATAAAATATGTAAAAATTCAATATTTTGAAATATTTGATAGTTTTGTGTATATATTCTTTTTAGAATTGATCAATAAGATGATTATAAAGTAAATAATTATAAAAGCCACTTACATCGTGACGAAGGATTCCCTTGATCGGATTCGGGAATGCTTTAGGTGTTAACGAGAATGATGAATGCCTCTCACTTGCGGAAAGAGGAGTAGGTTTAAGTTGGGCCCATTTTTCAACTAGTAAACGCTCACCCTTCATCCAATTATCTCAAAAATTAAGCTACAATCCTTCTTTATACGTAAACTCACTCAATTTCCTATTATTTCAGGGGAAATAACAAGACAAGACGAGCTACTTGACAGATGGAAGAATTTAAAATTTCGAATTTCGTTTTTTTATTTTCTAAAGGTGCGATATAAAGAAGCTGCGATCAATATTCAGCTGAAAACTTAAAACTAAAAGCGTGACATGCCCTCATATCAATGAAAGGAAGCAGTCAGCTCTTTCCTATTAGTTGGAAAGATTACCTTTAACCTAAATGGATTATTTACAATGAACGAAACATAAAATATGTAAAAATTCAATATTTTGAAATATTTGATAGTTTTGTGTATATATTCTTTTTAGAATTGATCAATAAGATGATTATAAAGTAAATAATTATAAAAGCCACTTACATCGTGACGAAGGATTCCCTTGATCGGATTCGGGAATGCTTTAGGTGTTAACGAGAATGATGAATGCCTCTCACTTGCGGAAAGAGGAGTAGGTTTAAGTTGGGCCCATTTTTCAACTAGTAAACGCTCACCCTTCATCCAATTATCTCAAAAATTAAGCTACAATCCTTCTTTATACGTAAACTCACTCAATTTCCTATTATTTCAGGGGAAATAACAAGACAAGACGAGCTACTTGACAGATGGAAGAATTTAAAATTTCGAATTTCGTTTTTTTATTTTCTAAAGGTGCGATATAAAGAAGCTGCGATCAATATTCAGCTGAAAACTTAAAACTAAAAGCGTGACATGCCCTCATATCAATGAAAGGAAGCAGTCAGCTCTTTCCTATTAGTTGGAAAGATTACCTTTAACCTAAATGGATTATTTACAATGAACGAAACATAAAATATGTAAAAATTCAATATTTTGAAATATTTGATAGTTTTGTGTATATATTCTTTTTAGAATTGATCAATAAGATGATTATAAAGTGAATAATTATAAAAGCCACTTACATCGTGACGAAGGATTCCCTTGATCGGATTCGGGAATGCTTTAGGTGTTAACGAGAATGATGAATGCCTCTCACTTGCGGAAAGAGGAGTAGGTTTAAGTTGGGCCCATTTTTCAACTAGTAAACGCTCACCCTTCATCCAATTATCTCAAAAATTAAGCTACAATCCTTCTTTATACGTAAACTCACTCAATTTCCTATTATTTCAGGGGAAATAACAAGACAAGACGAGCTACTTGACAGATGGAAGAATTTAAAATTTCGAATTTCGTTTTTTTATTTTCTAAAGGTGCGATATAAAGAAGCTGCGATCAATATTCAGCTGAAAACTTAAAACTAAAAGCGTGACATGCCCTCATATCAATGAAAGGAAGCAGTCAGCTCTTTCCTATTAGTTGGAAAGATTACCTTTAACCTAAATGGATTATTTACAATGAACGAAACATAAAATATGTAAAAATTCAATATTTTGAAATATTTGATAGTTTTGTGTATATATTCTTTTTAGAATTGATCAATAAGATGATTATAAAGTAAATAATTATAAAAGCCACTTACATCGTGACGAAGGATTCCCTTGATCGGATTCGGGAATGCTTTAGGTGTTAACGAGAATGATGAATGCCTCTCACTTACGGAAAGAGGAGTAGGTTTAAGTTGGGCCCATTTTTCAACTAGTAAACGCTCACCCTTCATCCAATTATCTCAAAAATTAAGCTACAATCCTTCTTTATACGTAAACTCACTCAATTTCCTATTATTTCAGGGGAAATAACAAGACAAGACGAGCTACTTGACAGATGGAAGAATTTAAAATTTCGAATTTCGTTTTTTTATTTTCTAAAGGTGCGATATAAAGAAGCTGCGATCAATATTCAGCTGAAAACTTAAAACTAAAAGCGTGACATGCCCTCATATCAATGAAAGGAAGCAGTCAGCTCTTTCCTATTAGTTGGAAAGATTACCTTTAACCTAAATGGATTATTTACAATGAACGAAACATAAAATATGTAAAAATTCAATATTTTGAAATATTTGATAGTTTTGTGTATATATTCTTTTTAGAATTGATCAATAAGATGATTATAAAGTAAATAATTATAAAAGCCACTTACATCGTGACGAAGGATTCCCTTGATCGGATTCGGGAATGCTTTAGGTGTTAACGAGAATGATGAATGCCTCTCACTTGCGGAAAGAGGAGTAGGTTTAAGTTGGGCCCATTTTTCAACTAGTAAACGCTCACCCTTCATCCAATTATCTCAAAAATTAAGCTACAATCCTTCTTTATACGTAAACTCACTCAATTTCCTATTATTTCAGGGGAAATAACAAGACAAGACGAGCTACTTGACAGATGGAAGAATTTAAAATTTCGAATTTCGTTTTTTTATTTTCTAAAGGTGCGATATAAAGAAGCTGCGATCAATATTCAGCTGAAAACTTAAAACTAAAAGCGTGACATGCCCTCATATCAATGAAAGGAAGCAGTCAGCTCTTTCCTATTAGTTGGAAAGATTACCTTTAACCTAAATGGATTATTTACAATGAACGAAACATAAAATATGTAAAAATTCAATATTTTGAAATATTTGATAGTTTTGTGTATATATTCTTTTTAGAATTGATCAATAAGATGATTATAAAGTAAATAATTATAAAAGCCACTTACATCGTGACGAAGGATTCCCTTGATCGGATTCGGGAATGCTTTAGGTGTTAACGAGAATGATGAATGCCTCTCACTTGCGGAAAGAGGAGTAGGTTTAAGTTGGGCCCATTTTTCAACTAGTAAACGCTCACCCTTCATCCAATTATCTCAAAAATTAAGCTACAATCCTTCTTTATACGTAAACTCACTCAATTTCCTATTATTTCAGGGGAAATAACAAGACAAGACGAGCTACTTGACAGATGGAAGAATTTAAAATTTCGAATTTCGTTTTTTTATTTTCTAAAGGTGCGATATAAAGAAGCTGCGATCAATATTCAGCTGAAAACTTAAAACTAAAAGCGTGACATGCCCTCATATCAATGAAAGGAAGCAGTCAGCTCTTTCCTATTAGTTGGAAAGATTACCTTTAACCTAAATGGATTATTTACAATGAACGAAACATAAAATATGTAAAAATTCAATATTTTGAAATATTTGATAGTTTTGTGTATATATTCTTTTTAGAATTGATCAATAAGATGATTATAAAGTGAATAATTATAAAAGCCACTTACATCGTGACGAAGGATTCCCTTGATCGGATTCGGGAATGCTTTAGGTGTTAACGAGAATGATGAATGCCTCTCACTTGCGGAAAGAGGAGTAGGTTTAAGTTGGGCCCATTTTTCAACTAGTAAACGCTCACCCTTCATCCAATTATCTCAAAAATTAAGCTACAATCCTTCTTTATACGTAAACTCACTCAATTTCCTATTATTTCAGGGGAAATAACAAGACAAGACGAGCTACTTGACAGATGGAAGAATTTAAAATTTCGAATTTCGTTTTTTTATTTTCTAAAGGTGCGATATAAAGAAGCTGCGATCAATATTCAGCTGAAAACTTAAAACTAAAAGCGTGACATGCCCTCATATCAATGAAAGGAAGCAGTCAGCTCTTTCCTATTAGTTGGAAAGATTACCTTTAACCTAAATGGATTATTTACAATGAACGAAACATAAAATATGTAAAAATTCAATATTTTGAAATATTTGATAGTTTTGTGTATATATTCTTTTTAGAATTGATCAATAAGATGATTATAAAGTGAATAATTATAAAAGCCACTTACATCGTGACGAAGGATTCCCTTGACCGGATTCGGGAATGCTTTAGGTGTTAACGAGAATGATGAATGCCTCTCACTTGCGGAAAGAGGAGTAGGTTTAAGTTGGGCCCATTTTTCAACTAGTAAACGCTCACCCTTCATCCAATTATCTCAAAAATTAAGCTACAATCCTTCTTTATACGTAAACTCACTCAATTTCCTATTATTTCAGGGGAAATAACAAGACAAGACGAGCTACTTGACAGATGGAAGAATTTAAAATTTCGAATTTCGTTTTTTTATTTTCTAAAGGTGCGATATAAAGAAGCTGCGATCAATATTCAGCTGAAAACTTAAAACTAAAAGCGTGACATGCCCTCATATCAATGAAAGGAAGCAGTCAGCTCTTTCCTATTAGTTGGAAAGATTACCTTTAACCTAAATGGATTATTTACAATGAACGAAACATAAAATATGTAAAAATTCAATATTTTGAAATATTTGATAGTTTTGTGTATATATTCTTTTTAGAATTGATCAATAAGATGATTATAAAGTAAATAATTATAAAAGCCACTTACATCGTGACGAAGGATTCCCTTGATCGGATTCGGGAATGCTTTAGGTGTTAACGAGAATGATGAATGCCTCTCACTTACGGAAAGAGGAGTAGGTTTAAGTTGGGCCCATTTTTCAACTAGTAAACGCTCACCCTTCATCCAATTATCTCAAAAATTAAGCTACAATCCTTCTTTATACGTAAACTCACTCAATTTCCTATTATTTCAGGGGAAATAACAAGACAAGACGAGCTACTTGACAGATGGAAGAATTTAAAATTTCGAATTTCGTTTTTTTATTTTCTAAAGGTGCGATATAAAGAAGCTGCGATCAATATTCAGCTGAAAACTTAAAACTAAAAGCGTGACATGCCCTCATATCAATGAAAGGAAGCAGTCAGCTCTTTCCTATTAGTTGGAAAGATTACCTTTAACCTAAATGGATTATTTACAATGAACGAAACATAAAATATGTAAAAATTCAATATTTTGAAATATTTGATAGTTTTGTGTATATATTCTTTTTAGAATTGATCAATAAGATGATTATAAAGTAAATAATTATAAAAGCCACTTACATCGTGACGAAGGATTCCCTTGATCGGATTCGGGAATGCTTTAGGTGTTAACGAGAATGATGAATGCCTCTCACTTGCGGAAAGAGGAGTAGGTTTAAGTTGGGCCCATTTTTCAACTAGTAAACGCTCACCCTTCATCCAATTATCTCAAAAATTAAGCTACAATCCTTCTTTATACGTAAACTCACTCAATTTCCTATTATTTCAGGGGAAATAACAAGACAAGACGAGCTACTTGACAGATGGAAGAATTTAAAATTTCGAATTTCGTTTTTTTATTTTCTAAAGGTGCGATATAAAGAAGCTGCGATCAATATTCAGCTGAAAACTTAAAACTAAAAGCGTGACATGCCCTCATATCAATGAAAGGAAGCAGTCAGCTCTTTCCTATTAGTTGGAAAGATTACCTTTAACCTAAATGGATTATTTACAATGAACGAAACATAAAATATGTAAAAATTCAATATTTTGAAATATTTGATAGTTTTGTGTATATATTCTTTTTAGAATTGATCAATAAGATGATTATAAAGTAAATAATTATAAAAGCCACTTACATCGTGACGAAGGATTCCCTTGATCGGATTCGGGAATGCTTTAGGTGTTAACGAGAATGATGAATGCCTCTCACTTGCGGAAAGAGGAGTAGGTTTAAGTTGGGCCCATTTTTCAACTAGTAAACGCTCACCCTTCATCCAATTATCTCAAAAATTAAGCTACAATCCTTCTTTATACGTAAACTCACTCAATTTCCTATTATTTCAGGGGAAATAACAAGACAAGACGAGCTACTTGACAGATGGAAGAATTTAAAATTTCGAATTTCGTTTTTTTATTTTCTAAAGGTGCGATATAAAGAAGCTGCGATCAATATTCAGCTGAAAACTTAAAACTAAAAGCGTGACATGCCCTCATATCAATGAAAGGAAGCAGTCAGCTCTTTCCTATTAGTTGGAAAGATTACCTTTAACCTAAATGGATTATTTACAATGAACGAAACATAAAATATGTAAAAATTCAATATTTTGAAATATTTGATAGTTTTGTGTATATATTCTTTTTAGAATTGATCAATAAGATGATTATAAAGTAAATAATTATAAAAGCCACTTACATCGTGACGAAGGATTCCCTTGATCGGATTCGGGAATGCTTTAGGTGTTAACGAGAATGATGAATGCCTCTCACTTGCGGAAAGAGGAGTAGGTTTAAGTTGGGCCCATTTTTCAACTAGTAAACGCTCACCCTTCATCCAATTATCTCAAAAATTAAGCTACAATCCTTCTTTATACGTAAACTCACTCAATTTCCTATTATTTCAGGGGAAATAACAAGACAAGACGAGCTACTTGACAGATGGAAGAATTTAAAATTTCGAATTTCGTTTTTTTATTTTCTAAAGGTGCGATATAAAGAAGCTGCGATCAATATTCAGCTGAAAACTTAAAACTAAAAGCGTGACATGCCCTCATATCAATGAAAGGAAGCAGTCAGCTCTTTCCTATTAGTTGGAAAGATTACCTTTAACCTAAATGGATTATTTACAATGAACGAAACATAAAATATGTAAAAATTCAATATTTTGAAATATTTGATAGTTTTGTGTATATATTCTTTTTAGAATTGATCAATAAGATGATTATAAAGTAAATAATTATAAAAGCCACTTACATCGTGACGAAGGATTCCCTTGATCGGATTCGGGAATGCTTTAGGTGTTAACGAGAATGATGAATGCCTCTCACTTGCGGAAAGAGGAGTAGGTTTAAGTTGGGCCCATTTTTCAACTAGTAAACGCTCACCCTTCATCCAATTATCTCAAAAATTAAGCTACAATCCTTCTTTATACGTAAACTCACTCAATTTCCTATTATTTCAGGGGAAATAACAAGACAAGACGAGCTACTTGACAGATGGAAGAATTTAAAATTTCGAATTTCGTTTTTTTATTTTCTAAAGGTGCGATATAAAGAAGCTGCGATCAATATTCAGCTGAAAACTTAAAACTAAAAGCGTGACATGCCCTCATATCAATGAAAGGAAGCAGTCAGCTCTTTCCTATTAGTTGGAAAGATTACCTTTAACCTAAATGGATTATTTACAATGAACGAAACATAAAATATGTAAAAATTCAATATTTTGAAATATTTGATAGTTTTGTGTATATATTCTTTTTAGAATTGATCAATAAGATGATTATAAAGTAAATAATTATAAAAGCCACTTACATCGTGACGAAGGATTCCCTTGATCGGATTCGGGAATGCTTTAGGTGTTAACGAGAATGATGAATGCCTCTCACTTGCGGAAAGAGGAGTAGGTTTAAGTTGGGCCCATTTTTCAACTAGTAAACGCTCACCCTTCATCCAATTATCTCAAAAATTAAGCTACAATCCTTCTTTATACGTAAACTCACTCAATTTCCTATTATTTCAGGGGAAATAACAAGACAAGACGAGCTACTTGACAGATGGAAGAATTTAAAATTTCGAATTTCGTTTTTTTATTTTCTAAAGGTGCGATATAAAGAAGCTGCGATCAATATTCAGCTGAAAACTTAAAACTAAAAGCGTGACATGCCCTCATATCAATGAAAGGAAGCAGTCAGCTCTTTCCTATTAGTTGGAAAGATTACCTTTAACCTAAATGGATTATTTACAATGAACGAAACATAAAATATGTAAAAATTCAATATTTTGAAATATTTGATAGTTTTGTGTATATATTCTTTTTAGAATTGATCAATAAGATGATTATAAAGTGAATAATTATAAAAGCCACTTACATCGTGACGAAGGATTCCCTTGATCGGATTCGGGAATGCTTTAGGTGTTAACGAGAATGATGAATGCCTCTCACTTGCGGAAAGAGGAGTAGGTTTAAGTTGGGCCCATTTTTCAACTAGTAAACGCTCACCCTTCATCCAATTATCTCAAAAATTAAGCTACAATCCTTCTTTATACGTAAACTCACTCAATTTCCTATTATTTCAGGGGAAATAACAAGACAAGACGAGCTACTTGACAGATGGAAGAATTTAAAATTTCGAATTTCGTTTTTTTATTTTCTAAAGGTGCGATATAAAGAAGCTGCGATCAATATTCAGCTGAAAACTTAAAACTAAAAGCGTGACATGCCCTCATATCAATGAAAGGAAGCAGTCAGCTCTTTCCTATTAGTTGGAAAGATTACCTTTAACCTAAATGGATTATTTACAATGAACGAAACATAAAATATGTAAAAATTCAATATTTTGAAATATTTGATAGTTTTGTGTATATATTCTTTTTAGAATTGATCAATAAGATGATTATAAAGTAAATAATTATAAAAGCCACTTACATCGTGACGAAGGATTCCCTTGATCGGATTCGGGAATGCTTTAGGTGTTAACGAGAATGATGAATGCCTCTCACTTACGGAAAGAGGAGTAGGTTTAAGTTGGGCCCATTTTTCAACTAGTAAACGCTCACCCTTCATCCAATTATCTCAAAAATTAAGCTACAATCCTTCTTTATACGTAAACTCACTCAATTTCCTATTATTTCAGGGGAAATAACAAGACAAGACGAGCTACTTGACAGATGGAAGAATTTAAAATTTCGAATTTCGTTTTTTTATTTTCTAAAGGTGCGATATAAAGAAGCTGCGATCAATATTCAGCTGAAAACTTAAAACTAAAAGCGTGACATGCCCTCATATCAATGAAAGGAAGCAGTCAGCTCTTTCCTATTAGTTGGAAAGATTACCTTTAACCTAAATGGATTATTTACAATGAACGAAACATAAAATATGTAAAAATTCAATATTTTGAAATATTTGATAGTTTTGTGTATATATTCTTTTTAGAATTGATCAATAAGATGATTATAAAGTAAATAATTATAAAAGCCACTTACATCGTGACGAAGGATTCCCTTGATCGGATTCGGGAATGCTTTAGGTGTTAACGAGAATGATGAATGCCTCTCACTTGCGGAAAGAGGAGTAGGTTTAAGTTGGGCCCATTTTTCAACTAGTAAACGCTCACCCTTCATCCAATTATCTCAAAAATTAAGCTACAATCCTTCTTTATACGTAAACTCACTCAATTTCCTATTATTTCAGGGGAAATAACAAGACAAGACGAGCTACTTGACAGATGGAAGAATTTAAAATTTCGAATTTCGTTTTTTTATTTTCTAAAGGTGCGATATAAAGAAGCTGCGATCAATATTCAGCTGAAAACTTAAAACTAAAAGCGTGACATGCCCTCATATCAATGAAAGGAAGCAGTCAGCTCTTTCCTATTAGTTGGAAAGATTACCTTTAACCTAAATGGATTATTTACAATGAACGAAACATAAAATATGTAAAAATTCAATATTTTGAAATATTTGATAGTTTTGTGTATATATTCTTTTTAGAATTGATCAATAAGATGATTATAAAGTAAATAATTATAAAAGCCACTTACATCGTGACGAAGGATTCCCTTGATCGGATTCGGGAATGCTTTAGGTGTTAACGAGAATGATGAATGCCTCTCACTTGCGGAAAGAGGAGTAGGTTTAAGTTGGGCCCATTTTTCAACTAGTAAACGCTCACCCTTCATCCAATTATCTCAAAAATTAAGCTACAATCCTTCTTTATACGTAAACTCACTCAATTTCCTATTATTTCAGGGGAAATAACAAGACAAGACGAGCTACTTGACAGATGGAAGAATTTAAAATTTCGAATTTCGTTTTTTTATTTTCTAAAGGTGCGATATAAAGAAGCTGCGATCAATATTCAGCTGAAAACTTAAAACTAAAAGCGTGACATGCCCTCATATCAATGAAAGGAAGCAGTCAGCTCTTTCCTATTAGTTGGAAAGATTACCTTTAACCTAAATGGATTATTTACAATGAACGAAACATAAAATATGTAAAAATTCAATATTTTGAAATATTTGATAGTTTTGTGTATATATTCTTTTTAGAATTGATCAATAAGATGATTATAAAGTAAATAATTATAAAAGCCACTTACATCGTGACGAAGGATTCCCTTGATCGGATTCGGGAATGCTTTAGGTGTTAACGAGAATGATGAATGCCTCTCACTTGCGGAAAGAGGAGTAGGTTTAAGTTGGGCCCATTTTTCAACTAGTAAACGCTCACCCTTCATCCAATTATCTCAAAAATTAAGCTACAATCCTTCTTTATACGTAAACTCACTCAATTTCCTATTATTTCAGGGGAAATAACAAGACAAGACGAGCTACTTGACAGATGGAAGAATTTAAAATTTCGAATTTCGTTTTTTTATTTTCTAAAGGTGCGATATAAAGAAGCTGCGATCAATATTCAGCTGAAAACTTAAAACTAAAAGCGTGACATGCCCTCATATCAATGAAAGGAAGCAGTCAGCTCTTTCCTATTAGTTGGAAAGATTACCTTTAACCTAAATGGATTATTTACAATGAACGAAACATAAAATATGTAAAAATTCAATATTTTGAAATATTTGATAGTTTTGTGTATATATTCTTTTTAGAATTGATCAATAAGATGATTATAAAGTAAATAATTATAAAAGCCACTTACATCGTGACGAAGGATTCCCTTGATCGGATTCGGGAATGCTTTAGGTGTTAACGAGAATGATGAATGCCTCTCACTTGCGGAAAGAGGAGTAGGTTTAAGTTGGGCCCATTTTTCAACTAGTAAACGCTCACCCTTCATCCAATTATCTCAAAAATTAAGCTACAATCCTTCTTTATACGTAAACTCACTCAATTTCCTATTATTTCAGGGGAAATAACAAGACAAGACGAGCTACTTGACAGATGGAAGAATTTAAAATTTCGAATTTCGTTTTTTTATTTTCTAAAGGTGCGATATAAAGAAGCTGCGATCAATATTCAGCTGAAAACTTAAAACTAAAAGCGTGACATGCCCTCATATCAATGAAAGGAAGCAGTCAGCTCTTTCCTATTAGTTGGAAAGATTACCTTTAACCTAAATGGATTATTTACAATGAACGAAACATAAAATATGTAAAAATTCAATATTTTGAAATATTTGATAGTTTTGTGTATATATTCTTTTTAGAATTGATCAATAAGATGATTATAAAGTAAATAATTATAAAAGCCACTTACATCGTGACGAAGGATTCCCTTGATCGGATTCGGGAATGCTTTAGGTGTTAACGAGAATGATGAATGCCTCTCACTTGCGGAAAGAGGAGTAGGTTTAAGTTGGGCCCATTTTTCAACTAGTAAACGCTCACCCTTCATCCAATTATCTCAAAAATTAAGCTACAATCCTTCTTTATACGTAAACTCACTCAATTTCCTATTATTTCAGGGGAAATAACAAGACAAGACGAGCTACTTGACAGATGGAAGAATTTAAAATTTCGAATTTCGTTTTTTTATTTTCTAAAGGTGCGATATAAAGAAGCTGCGATCAATATTCAGCTGAAAACTTAAAACTAAAAGCGTGACATGCCCTCATATCAATGAAAGGAAGCAGTCAGCTCTTTCCTATTAGTTGGAAAGATTACCTTTAACCTAAATGGATTATTTACAATGAACGAAACATAAAATATGTAAAAATTCAATATTTTGAAATATTTGATAGTTTTGTGTATATATTCTTTTTAGAATTGATCAATAAGATGATTATAAAGTAAATAATTATAAAAGCCACTTACATCGTGACGAAGGATTCCCTTGATCGGATTCGGGAATGCTTTAGGTGTTAACGAGAATGATGAATGCCTCTCACTTGCGGAAAGAGGAGTAGGTTTAAGTTGGGCCCATTTTTCAACTAGTAAACGCTCACCCTTCATCCAATTATCTCAAAAATTAAGCTACAATCCTTCTTTATACGTAAACTCACTCAATTTCCTATTATTTCAGGGGAAATAACAAGACAAGACGAGCTACTTGACAGATGGAAGAATTTAAAATTTCGAATTTCGTTTTTTTATTTTCTAAAGGTGCGATATAAAGAAGCTGCGATCAATATTCAGCTGAAAACTTAAAACTAAAAGCGTGACATGCCCTCATATCAATGAAAGGAAGCAGTCAGCTCTTTCCTATTAGTTGGAAAGATTACCTTTAACCTAAATGGATTATTTACAATGAACGAAACATAAAATATGTAAAAATTCAATATTTTGAAATATTTGATAGTTTTGTGTATATATTCTTTTTAGAATTGATCAATAAGATGATTATAAAGTAAATAATTATAAAAGCCACTTACATCGTGACGAAGGATTCCCTTGATCGGATTCGGGAATGCTTTAGGTGTTAACGAGAATGATGAATGCCTCTCACTTGCGGAAAGAGGAGTAGGTTTAAGTTGGGCCCATTTTTCAACTAGTAAACGCTCACCCTTCATCCAATTATCTCAAAAATTAAGCTACAATCCTTCTTTATACGTAAACTCACTCAATTTCCTATTATTTCAGGGGAAATAACAAGACAAGACGAGCTACTTGACAGATGGAAGAATTTAAAATTTCGAATTTCGTTTTTTTATTTTCTAAAGGTGCGATATAAAGAAGCTGCGATCAATATTCAGCTGAAAACTTAAAACTAAAAGCGTGACATGCCCTCATATCAATGAAAGGAAGCAGTCAGCTCTTTCCTATTAGTTGGAAAGATTACCTTTAACCTAAATGGATTATTTACAATGAACGAAACATAAAATATGTAAAAATTCAATATTTTGAAATATTTGATAGTTTTGTGTATATATTCTTTTTAGAATTGATCAATAAGATGATTATAAAGTGAATAATTATAAAAGCCACTTACATCGTGACGAAGGATTCCCTTGATCGGATTCGGGAATGCTTTAGGTGTTAACGAGAATGATGAATGCCTCTCACTTGCGGAAAGAGGAGTAGGTTTAAGTTGGGCCCATTTTTCAACTAGTAAACGCTCACCCTTCATCCAATTATCTCAAAAATTAAGCTACAATCCTTCTTTATACGTAAACTCACTCAATTTCCTATTATTTCAGGGGAAATAACAAGACAAGACGAGCTACTTGACAGATGGAAGAATTTAAAATTTCGAATTTCGTTTTTTTATTTTCTAAAGGTGCGATATAAAGAAGCTGCGATCAATATTCAGCTGAAAACTTAAAACTAAAAGCGTGACATGCCCTCATATCAATGAAAGGAAGCAGTCAGCTCTTTCCTATTAGTTGGAAAGATTACCTTTAACCTAAATGGATTATTTACAATGAACGAAACATAAAATATGTAAAAATTCAATATTTTGAAATATTTGATAGTTTTGTGTATATATTCTTTTTAGAATTGATCAATAAGATGATTATAAAGTAAATAATTATAAAAGCCACTTACATCGTGACGAAGGATTCCCTTGATCGGATTCGGGAATGCTTTAGGTGTTAACGAGAATGATGAATGCCTCTCACTTACGGAAAGAGGAGTAGGTTTAAGTTGGGCCCATTTTTCAACTAGTAAACGCTCACCCTTCATCCAATTATCTCAAAAATTAAGCTACAATCCTTCTTTATACGTAAACTCACTCAATTTCCTATTATTTCAGGGGAAATAACAAGACAAGACGAGCTACTTGACAGATGGAAGAATTTAAAATTTCGAATTTCGTTTTTTTATTTTCTAAAGGTGCGATATAAAGAAGCTGCGATCAATATTCAGCTGAAAACTTAAAACTAAAAGCGTGACATGCCCTCATATCAATGAAAGGAAGCAGTCAGCTCTTTCCTATTAGTTGGAAAGATTACCTTTAACCTAAATGGATTATTTACAATGAACGAAACATAAAATATGTAAAAATTCAATATTTTGAAATATTTGATAGTTTTGTGTATATATTCTTTTTAGAATTGATCAATAAGATGATTATAAAGTGAATAATTATAAAAGCCACTTACATCGTGACGAAGGATTCCCTTGATCGGATTCGGGAATGCTTTAGGTGTTAACGAGAATGATGAATGCCTCTCACTTGCGGAAAGAGGAGTAGGTTTAAGTTGGGCCCATTTTTCAACTAGTAAACGCTCACCCTTCATCCAATTATCTCAAAAATTAAGCTACAATCCTTCTTTATACGTAAACTCACTCAATTTCCTATTATTTCAGGGGAAATAACAAGACAAGACGAGCTACTTGACAGATGGAAGAATTTAAAATTTCGAATTTCGTTTTTTTATTTTCTAAAGGTGCGATATAAAGAAGCTGCGATCAATATTCAGCTGAAAACTTAAAACTAAAAGCGTGACATGCCCTCATATCAATGAAAGGAAGCAGTCAGCTCTTTCCTATTAGTTGGAAAGATTACCTTTAACCTAAATGGATTATTTACAATGAACGAAACATAAAATATGTAAAAATTCAATATTTTGAAATATTTGATAGTTTTGTGTATATATTCTTTTTAGAATTGATCAATAAGATGATTATAAAGTAAATAATTATAAAAGCCACTTACATCGTGACGAAGGATTCCCTTGATCGGATTCGGGAATGCTTTAGGTGTTAACGAGAATGATGAATGCCTCTCACTTACGGAAAGAGGAGTAGGTTTAAGTTGGGCCCATTTTTCAACTAGTAAACGCTCACCCTTCATCCAATTATCTCAAAAATTAAGCTACAATCCTTCTTTATACGTAAACTCACTCAATTTCCTATTATTTCAGGGGAAATAACAAGACAAGACGAGCTACTTGACAGATGGAAGAATTTAAAATTTCGAATTTCGTTTTTTTATTTTCTAAAGGTGCGATATAAAGAAGCTGCGATCAATATTCAGCTGAAAACTTAAAACTAAAAGCGTGACATGCCCTCATATCAATGAAAGGAAGCAGTCAGCTCTTTCCTATTAGTTGGAAAGATTACCTTTAACCTAAATGGATTATTTACAATGAACGAAACATAAAATATGTAAAAATTCAATATTTTGAAATATTTGATAGTTTTGTGTATATATTCTTTTTAGAATTGATCAATAAGATGATTATAAAGTAAATAATTATAAAAGCCACTTACATCGTGACGAAGGATTCCCTTGATCGGATTCGGGAATGCTTTAGGTGTTAACGAGAATGATGAATGCCTCTCACTTGCGGAAAGAGGAGTAGGTTTAAGTTGGGCCCATTTTTCAACTAGTAAACGCTCACCCTTCATCCAATTATCTCAAAAATTAAGCTACAATCCTTCTTTATACGTAAACTCACTCAATTTCCTATTATTTCAGGGGAAATAACAAGACAAGACGAGCTACTTGACAGATGGAAGAATTTAAAATTTCGAATTTCGTTTTTTTATTTTCTAAAGGTGCGATATAAAGAAGCTGCGATCAATATTCAGCTGAAAACTTAAAACTAAAAGCGTGACATGCCCTCATATCAATGAAAGGAAGCAGTCAGCTCTTTCCTATTAGTTGGAAAGATTACCTTTAACCTAAATGGATTATTTACAATGAACGAAACATAAAATATGTAAAAATTCAATATTTTGAAATATTTGATAGTTTTGTGTATATATTCTTTTTAGAATTGATCAATAAGATGATTATAAAGTAAATAATTATAAAAGCCACTTACATCGTGACGAAGGATTCCCTTGATCGGATTCGGGAATGCTTTAGGTGTTAACGAGAATGATGAATGCCTCTCACTTGCGGAAAGAGGAGTAGGTTTAAGTTGGGCCCATTTTTCAACTAGTAAACGCTCACCCTTCATCCAATTATCTCAAAAATTAAGCTACAATCCTTCTTTATACGTAAACTCACTCAATTTCCTATTATTTCAGGGGAAATAACAAGACAAGACGAGCTACTTGACAGATGGAAGAATTTAAAATTTCGAATTTCGTTTTTTTATTTTCTAAAGGTGCGATATAAAGAAGCTGCGATCAATATTCAGCTGAAAACTTAAAACTAAAAGCGTGACATGCCCTCATATCAATGAAAGGAAGCAGTCAGCTCTTTCCTATTAGTTGGAAAGATTACCTTTAACCTAAATGGATTATTTACAATGAACGAAACATAAAATATGTAAAAATTCAATATTTTGAAATATTTGATAGTTTTGTGTATATATTCTTTTTAGAATTGATCAATAAGATGATTATAAAGTAAATAATTATAAAAGCCACTTACATCGTGACGAAGGATTCCCTTGATCGGATTCGGGAATGCTTTAGGTGTTAACGAGAATGATGAATGCCTCTCACTTGCGGAAAGAGGAGTAGGTTTAAGTTGGGCCCATTTTTCAACTAGTAAACGCTCACCCTTCATCCAATTATCTCAAAAATTAAGCTACAATCCTTCTTTATACGTAAACTCACTCAATTTCCTATTATTTCAGGGGAAATAACAAGACAAGACGAGCTACTTGACAGATGGAAGAATTTAAAATTTCGAATTTCGTTTTTTTATTTTCTAAAGGTGCGATATAAAGAAGCTGCGATCAATATTCAGCTGAAAACTTAAAACTAAAAGCGTGACATGCCCTCATATCAATGAAAGGAAGCAGTCAGCTCTTTCCTATTAGTTGGAAAGATTACCTTTAACCTAAATGGATTATTTACAATGAACGAAACATAAAATATGTAAAAATTCAATATTTTGAAATATTTGATAGTTTTGTGTATATATTCTTTTTAGAATTGATCAATAAGATGATTATAAAGTGAATAATTATAAAAGCCACTTACATCGTGACGAAGGATTCCCTTGATCGGATTCGGGAATGCTTTAGGTGTTAACGAGAATGATGAATGCCTCTCACTTGCGGAAAGAGGAGTAGGTTTAAGTTGGGCCCATTTTTCAACTAGTAAACGCTCACCCTTCATCCAATTATCTCAAAAATTAAGCTACAATCCTTCTTTATACGTAAACTCACTCAATTTCCTATTATTTCAGGGGAAATAACAAGACAAGACGAGCTACTTGACAGATGGAAGAATTTAAAATTTCGAATTTCGTTTTTTTATTTTCTAAAGGTGCGATATAAAGAAGCTGCGATCAATATTCAGCTGAAAACTTAAAACTAAAAGCGTGACATGCCCTCATATCAATGAAAGGAAGCAGTCAGCTCTTTCCTATTAGTTGGAAAGATTACCTTTAACCTAAATGGATTATTTACAATGAACGAAACATAAAATATGTAAAAATTCAATATTTTGAAATATTTGATAGTTTTGTGTATATATTCTTTTTAGAATTGATCAATAAGATGATTATAAAGTAAATAATTATAAAAGCCACTTACATCGTGACGAAGGATTCCCTTGATCGGATTCGGGAATGCTTTAGGTGTTAACGAGAATGATGAATGCCTCTCACTTACGGAAAGAGGAGTAGGTTTAAGTTGGGCCCATTTTTCAACTAGTAAACGCTCACCCTTCATCCAATTATCTCAAAAATTAAGCTACAATCCTTCTTTATACGTAAACTCACTCAATTTCCTATTATTTCAGGGGAAATAACAAGACAAGACGAGCTACTTGACAGATGGAAGAATTTAAAATTTCGAATTTCGTTTTTTTATTTTCTAAAGGTGCGATATAAAGAAGCTGCGATCAATATTCAGCTGAAAACTTAAAACTAAAAGCGTGACATGCCCTCATATCAATGAAAGGAAGCAGTCAGCTCTTTCCTATTAGTTGGAAAGATTACCTTTAACCTAAATGGATTATTTACAATGAACGAAACATAAAATATGTAAAAATTCAATATTTTGAAATATTTGATAGTTTTGTGTATATATTCTTTTTAGAATTGATCAATAAGATGATTATAAAGTAAATAATTATAAAAGCCACTTACATCGTGACGAAGGATTCCCTTGATCGGATTCGGGAATGCTTTAGGTGTTAACGAGAATGATGAATGCCTCTCACTTGCGGAAAGAGGAGTAGGTTTAAGTTGGGCCCATTTTTCAACTAGTAAACGCTCACCCTTCATCCAATTATCTCAAAAATTAAGCTACAATCCTTCTTTATACGTAAACTCACTCAATTTCCTATTATTTCAGGGGAAATAACAAGACAAGACGAGCTACTTGACAGATGGAAGAATTTAAAATTTCGAATTTCGTTTTTTTATTTTCTAAAGGTGCGATATAAAGAAGCTGCGATCAATATTCAGCTGAAAACTTAAAACTAAAAGCGTGACATGCCCTCATATCAATGAAAGGAAGCAGTCAGCTCTTTCCTATTAGTTGGAAAGATTACCTTTAACCTAAATGGATTATTTACAATGAACGAAACATAAAATATGTAAAAATTCAATATTTTGAAATATTTGATAGTTTTGTGTATATATTCTTTTTAGAATTGATCAATAAGATGATTATAAAGTAAATAATTATAAAAGCCACTTACATCGTGACGAAGGATTCCCTTGATCGGATTCGGGAATGCTTTAGGTGTTAACGAGAATGATGAATGCCTCTCACTTGCGGAAAGAGGAGTAGGTTTAAGTTGGGCCCATTTTTCAACTAGTAAACGCTCACCCTTCATCCAATTATCTCAAAAATTAAGCTACAATCCTTCTTTATACGTAAACTCACTCAATTTCCTATTATTTCAGGGGAAATAACAAGACAAGACGAGCTACTTGACAGATGGAAGAATTTAAAATTTCGAATTTCGTTTTTTTATTTTCTAAAGGTGCGATATAAAGAAGCTGCGATCAATATTCAGCTGAAAACTTAAAACTAAAAGCGTGACATGCCCTCATATCAATGAAAGGAAGCAGTCAGCTCTTTCCTATTAGTTGGAAAGATTACCTTTAACCTAAATGGATTATTTACAATGAACGAAACATAAAATATGTAAAAATTCAATATTTTGAAATATTTGATAGTTTTGTGTATATATTCTTTTTAGAATTGATCAATAAGATGATTATAAAGTAAATAATTATAAAAGCCACTTACATCGTGACGAAGGATTCCCTTGATCGGATTCGGGAATGCTTTAGGTGTTAACGAGAATGATGAATGCCTCTCACTTGCGGAAAGAGGAGTAGGTTTAAGTTGGGCCCATTTTTCAACTAGTAAACGCTCACCCTTCATCCAATTATCTCAAAAATTAAGCTACAATCCTTCTTTATACGTAAACTCACTCAATTTCCTATTATTTCAGGGGAAATAACAAGACAAGACGAGCTACTTGACAGATGGAAGAATTTAAAATTTCGAATTTCGTTTTTTTATTTTCTAAAGGTGCGATATAAAGAAGCTGCGATCAATATTCAGCTGAAAACTTAAAACTAAAAGCGTGACATGCCCTCATATCAATGAAAGGAAGCAGTCAGCTCTTTCCTATTAGTTGGAAAGATTACCTTTAACCTAAATGGATTATTTACAATGAACGAAACATAAAATATGTAAAAATTCAATATTTTGAAATATTTGATAGTTTTGTGTATATATTCTTTTTAGAATTGATCAATAAGATGATTATAAAGTAAATAATTATAAAAGCCACTTACATCGTGACGAAGGATTCCCTTGATCGGATTCGGGAATGCTTTAGGTGTTAACGAGAATGATGAATGCCTCTCACTTGCGGAAAGAGGAGTAGGTTTAAGTTGGGCCCATTTTTCAACTAGTAAACGCTCACCCTTCATCCAATTATCTCAAAAATTAAGCTACAATCCTTCTTTATACGTAAACTCACTCAATTTCCTATTATTTCAGGGGAAATAACAAGACAAGACGAGCTACTTGACAGATGGAAGAATTTAAAATTTCGAATTTCGTTTTTTTATTTTCTAAAGGTGCGATATAAAGAAGCTGCGATCAATATTCAGCTGAAAACTTAAAACTAAAAGCGTGACATGCCCTCATATCAATGAAAGGAAGCAGTCAGCTCTTTCCTATTAGTTGGAAAGATTACCTTTAACCTAAATGGATTATTTACAATGAACGAAACATAAAATATGTAAAAATTCAATATTTTGAAATATTTGATAGTTTTGTGTATATATTCTTTTTAGAATTGATCAATAAGATGATTATAAAGTAAATAATTATAAAAGCCACTTACATCGTGACGAAGGATTCCCTTGATCGGATTCGGGAATGCTTTAGGTGTTAACGAGAATGATGAATGCCTCTCACTTGCGGAAAGAGGAGTAGGTTTAAGTTGGGCCCATTTTTCAACTAGTAAACGCTCACCCTTCATCCAATTATCTCAAAAATTAAGCTACAATCCTTCTTTATACGTAAACTCACTCAATTTCCTATTATTTCAGGGGAAATAACAAGACAAGACGAGCTACTTGACAGATGGAAGAATTTAAAATTTCGAATTTCGTTTTTTTATTTTCTAAAGGTGCGATATAAAGAAGCTGCGATCAATATTCAGCTGAAAACTTAAAACTAAAAGCGTGACATGCCCTCATATCAATGAAAGGAAGCAGTCAGCTCTTTCCTATTAGTTGGAAAGATTACCTTTAACCTAAATGGATTATTTACAATGAACGAAACATAAAATATGTAAAAATTCAATATTTTGAAATATTTGATAGTTTTGTGTATATATTCTTTTTAGAATTGATCAATAAGATGATTATAAAGTAAATAATTATAAAAGCCACTTACATCGTGACGAAGGATTCCCTTGATCGGATTCGGGAATGCTTTAGGTGTTAACGAGAATGATGAATGCCTCTCACTTGCGGAAAGAGGAGTAGGTTTAAGTTGGGCCCATTTTTCAACTAGTAAACGCTCACCCTTCATCCAATTATCTCAAAAATTAAGCTACAATCCTTCTTTATACGTAAACTCACTCAATTTCCTATTATTTCAGGGGAAATAACAAGACAAGACGAGCTACTTGACAGATGGAAGAATTTAAAATTTCGAATTTCGTTTTTTTATTTTCTAAAGGTGCGATATAAAGAAGCTGCGATCAATATTCAGCTGAAAACTTAAAACTAAAAGCGTGACATGCCCTCATATCAATGAAAGGAAGCAGTCAGCTCTTTCCTATTAGTTGGAAAGATTACCTTTAACCTAAATGGATTATTTACAATGAACGAAACATAAAATATGTAAAAATTCAATATTTTGAAATATTTGATAGTTTTGTGTATATATTCTTTTTAGAATTGATCAATAAGATGATTATAAAGTGAATAATTATAAAAGCCACTTACATCGTGACGAAGGATTCCCTTGATCGGATTCGGGAATGCTTTAGGTGTTAACGAGAATGATGAATGCCTCTCACTTGCGGAAAGAGGAGTAGGTTTAAGTTGGGCCCATTTTTCAACTAGTAAACGCTCACCCTTCATCCAATTATCTCAAAAATTAAGCTACAATCCTTCTTTATACGTAAACTCACTCAATTTCCTATTATTTCAGGGGAAATAACAAGACAAGACGAGCTACTTGACAGATGGAAGAATTTAAAATTTCGAATTTCGTTTTTTTATTTTCTAAAGGTGCGATATAAAGAAGCTGCGATCAATATTCAGCTGAAAACTTAAAACTAAAAGCGTGACATGCCCTCATATCAATGAAAGGAAGCAGTCAGCTCTTTCCTATTAGTTGGAAAGATTACCTTTAACCTAAATGGATTATTTACAATGAACGAAACATAAAATATGTAAAAATTCAATATTTTGAAATATTTGATAGTTTTGTGTATATATTCTTTTTAGAATTGATCAATAAGATGATTATAAAGTAAATAATTATAAAAGCCACTTACATCGTGACGAAGGATTCCCTTGATCGGATTCGGGAATGCTTTAGGTGTTAACGAGAATGATGAATGCCTCTCACTTGCGGAAAGAGGAGTAGGTTTAAGTTGGGCCCATTTTTCAACTAGTAAACGCTCACCCTTCATCCAATTATCTCAAAAATTAAGCTACAATCCTTCTTTATACGTAAACTCACTCAATTTCCTATTATTTCAGGGGAAATAACAAGACAAGACGAGCTACTTGACAGATGGAAGAATTTAAAATTTCGAATTTCGTTTTTTTATTTTCTAAAGGTGCGATATAAAGAAGCTGCGATCAATATTCAGCTGAAAACTTAAAACTAAAAGCGTGACATGCCCTCATATCAATGAAAGGAAGCAGTCAGCTCTTTCCTATTAGTTGGAAAGATTACCTTTAACCTAAATGGATTATTTACAATGAACGAAACATAAAATATGTAAAAATTCAATATTTTGAAATATTTGATAGTTTTGTGTATATATTCTTTTTAGAATTGATCAATAAGATGATTATAAAGTAAATAATTATAAAAGCCACTTACATCGTGACGAAGGATTCCCTTGATCGGATTCGGGAATGCTTTAGGTGTTAACGAGAATGATGAATGCCTCTCACTTGCGGAAAGAGGAGTAGGTTTAAGTTGGGCCCATTTTTCAACTAGTAAACGCTCACCCTTCATCCAATTATCTCAAAAATTAAGCTACAATCCTTCTTTATACGTAAACTCACTCAATTTCCTATTATTTCAGGGGAAATAACAAGACAAGACGAGCTACTTGACAGATGGAAGAATTTAAAATTTCGAATTTCGTTTTTTTATTTTCTAAAGGTGCGATATAAAGAAGCTGCGATCAATATTCAGCTGAAAACTTAAAACTAAAAGCGTGACATGCCCTCATATCAATGAAAGGAAGCAGTCAGCTCTTTCCTATTAGTTGGAAAGATTACCTTTAACCTAAATGGATTATTTACAATGAACGAAACATAAAATATGTAAAAATTCAATATTTTGAAATATTTGATAGTTTTGTGTATATATTCTTTTTAGAATTGATCAATAAGATGATTATAAAGTAAATAATTATAAAAGCCACTTACATCGTGACGAAGGATTCCCTTGATCGGATTCGGGAATGCTTTAGGTGTTAACGAGAATGATGAATGCCTCTCACTTGCGGAAAGAGGAGTAGGTTTAAGTTGGGCCCATTTTTCAACTAGTAAACGCTCACCCTTCATCCAATTATCTCAAAAATTAAGCTACAATCCTTCTTTATACGTAAACTCACTCAATTTCCTATTATTTCAGGGGAAATAACAAGACAAGACGAGCTACTTGACAGATGGAAGAATTTAAAATTTCGAATTTCGTTTTTTTATTTTCTAAAGGTGCGATATAAAGAAGCTGCGATCAATATTCAGCTGAAAACTTAAAACTAAAAGCGTGACATGCCCTCATATCAATGAAAGGAAGCAGTCAGCTCTTTCCTATTAGTTGGAAAGATTACCTTTAACCTAAATGGATTATTTACAATGAACGAAACATAAAATATGTAAAAATTCAATATTTTGAAATATTTGATAGTTTTGTGTATATATTCTTTTTAGAATTGATCAATAAGATGATTATAAAGTAAATAATTATAAAAGCCACTTACATCGTGACGAAGGATTCCCTTGATCGGATTCGGGAATGCTTTAGGTGTTAACGAGAATGATGAATGCCTCTCACTTGCGGAAAGAGGAGTAGGTTTAAGTTGGGCCCATTTTTCAACTAGTAAACGCTCACCCTTCATCCAATTATCTCAAAAATTAAGCTACAATCCTTCTTTATACGTAAACTCACTCAATTTCCTATTATTTCAGGGGAAATAACAAGACAAGACGAGCTACTTGACAGATGGAAGAATTTAAAATTTCGAATTTCGTTTTTTTATTTTCTAAAGGTGCGATATAAAGAAGCTGCGATCAATATTCAGCTGAAAACTTAAAACTAAAAGCGTGACATGCCCTCATATCAATGAAAGGAAGCAGTCAGCTCTTTCCTATTAGTTGGAAAGATTACCTTTAACCTAAATGGATTATTTACAATGAACGAAACATAAAATATGTAAAAATTCAATATTTTGAAATATTTGATAGTTTTGTGTATATATTCTTTTTAGAATTGATCAATAAGATGATTATAAAGTGAATAATTATAAAAGCCACTTACATCGTGACGAAGGATTCCCTTGATCGGATTCGGGAATGCTTTAGGTGTTAACGAGAATGATGAATGCCTCTCACTTGCGGAAAGAGGAGTAGGTTTAAGTTGGGCCCATTTTTCAACTAGTAAACGCTCACCCTTCATCCAATTATCTCAAAAATTAAGCTACAATCCTTCTTTATACGTAAACTCACTCAATTTCCTATTATTTCAGGGGAAATAACAAGACAAGACGAGCTACTTGACAGATGGAAGAATTTAAAATTTCGAATTTCGTTTTTTTATTTTCTAAAGGTGCGATATAAAGAAGCTGCGATCAATATTCAGCTGAAAACTTAAAACTAAAAGCGTGACATGCCCTCATATCAATGAAAGGAAGCAGTCAGCTCTTTCCTATTAGTTGGAAAGATTACCTTTAACCTAAATGGATTATTTACAATGAACGAAACATAAAATATGTAAAAATTCAATATTTTGAAATATTTGATAGTTTTGTGTATATATTCTTTTTAGAATTGATCAATAAGATGATTATAAAGTAAATAATTATAAAAGCCACTTACATCGTGACGAAGGATTCCCTTGATCGGATTCGGGAATGCTTTAGGTGTTAACGAGAATGATGAATGCCTCTCACTTGCGGAAAGAGGAGTAGGTTTAAGTTGGGCCCATTTTTCAACTAGTAAACGCTCACCCTTCATCCAATTATCTCAAAAATTAAGCTACAATCCTTCTTTATACGTAAACTCACTCAATTTCCTATTATTTCAGGGGAAATAACAAGACAAGACGAGCTACTTGACAGATGGAAGAATTTAAAATTTCGAATTTCGTTTTTTTATTTTCTAAAGGTGCGATATAAAGAAGCTGCGATCAATATTCAGCTGAAAACTTAAAACTAAAAGCGTGACATGCCCTCATATCAATGAAAGGAAGCAGTCAGCTCTTTCCTATTAGTTGGAAAGATTACCTTTAACCTAAATGGATTATTTACAATGAACGAAACATAAAATATGTAAAAATTCAATATTTTGAAATATTTGATAGTTTTGTGTATATATTCTTTTTAGAATTGATCAATAAGATGATTATAAAGTAAATAATTATAAAAGCCACTTACATCGTGACGAAGGATTCCCTTGATCGGATTCGGGAATGCTTTAGGTGTTAACGAGAATGATGAATGCCTCTCACTTGCGGAAAGAGGAGTAGGTTTAAGTTGGGCCCATTTTTCAACTAGTAAACGCTCACCCTTCATCCAATTATCTCAAAAATTAAGCTACAATCCTTCTTTATACGTAAACTCACTCAATTTCCTATTATTTCAGGGGAAATAACAAGACAAGACGAGCTACTTGACAGATGGAAGAATTTAAAATTTCGAATTTCGTTTTTTTATTTTCTAAAGGTGCGATATAAAGAAGCTGCGATCAATATTCAGCTGAAAACTTAAAACTAAAAGCGTGACATGCCCTCATATCAATGAAAGGAAGCAGTCAGCTCTTTCCTATTAGTTGGAAAGATTACCTTTAACCTAAATGGATTATTTACAATGAACGAAACATAAAATATGTAAAAATTCAATATTTTGAAATATTTGATAGTTTTGTGTATATATTCTTTTTAGAATTGATCAATAAGATGATTATAAAGTAAATAATTATAAAAGCCACTTACATCGTGACGAAGGATTCCCTTGATCGGATTCGGGAATGCTTTAGGTGTTAACGAGAATGATGAATGCCTCTCACTTGCGGAAAGAGGAGTAGGTTTAAGTTGGGCCCATTTTTCAACTAGTAAACGCTCACCCTTCATCCAATTATCTCAAAAATTAAGCTACAATCCTTCTTTATACGTAAACTCACTCAATTTCCTATTATTTCAGGGGAAATAACAAGACAAGACGAGCTACTTGACAGATGGAAGAATTTAAAATTTCGAATTTCGTTTTTTTATTTTCTAAAGGTGCGATATAAAGAAGCTGCGATCAATATTCAGCTGAAAACTTAAAACTAAAAGCGTGACATGCCCTCATATCAATGAAAGGAAGCAGTCAGCTCTTTCCTATTAGTTGGAAAGATTACCTTTAACCTAAATGGATTATTTACAATGAACGAAACATAAAATATGTAAAAATTCAATATTTTGAAATATTTGATAGTTTTGTGTATATATTCTTTTTAGAATTGATCAATAAGATGATTATAAAGTAAATAATTATAAAAGCCACTTACATCGTGACGAAGGATTCCCTTGATCGGATTCGGGAATGCTTTAGGTGTTAACGAGAATGATGAATGCCTCTCACTTGCGGAAAGAGGAGTAGGTTTAAGTTGGGCCCATTTTTCAACTAGTAAACGCTCACCCTTCATCCAATTATCTCAAAAATTAAGCTACAATCCTTCTTTATACGTAAACTCACTCAATTTCCTATTATTTCAGGGGAAATAACAAGACAAGACGAGCTACTTGACAGATGGAAGAATTTAAAATTTCGAATTTCGTTTTTTTATTTTCTAAAGGTGCGATATAAAGAAGCTGCGATCAATATTCAGCTGAAAACTTAAAACTAAAAGCGTGACATGCCCTCATATCAATGAAAGGAAGCAGTCAGCTCTTTCCTATTAGTTGGAAAGATTACCTTTAACCTAAATGGATTATTTACAATGAACGAAACATAAAATATGTAAAAATTCAATATTTTGAAATATTTGATAGTTTTGTGTATATATTCTTTTTAGAATTGATCAATAAGATGATTATAAAGTGAATAATTATAAAAGCCACTTACATCGTGACGAAGGATTCCCTTGATCGGATTCGGGAATGCTTTAGGTGTTAACGAGAATGATGAATGCCTCTCACTTGCGGAAAGAGGAGTAGGTTTAAGTTGGGCCCATTTTTCAACTAGTAAACGCTCACCCTTCATCCAATTATCTCAAAAATTAAGCTACAATCCTTCTTTATACGTAAACTCACTCAATTTCCTATTATTTCAGGGGAAATAACAAGACAAGACGAGCTACTTGACAGATGGAAGAATTTAAAATTTCGAATTTCGTTTTTTTATTTTCTAAAGGTGCGATATAAAGAAGCTGCGATCAATATTCAGCTGAAAACTTAAAACTAAAAGCGTGACATGCCCTCATATCAATGAAAGGAAGCAGTCAGCTCTTTCCTATTAGTTGGAAAGATTACCTTTAACCTAAATGGATTATTTACAATGAACGAAACATAAAATATGTAAAAATTCAATATTTTGAAATATTTGATAGTTTTGTGTATATATTCTTTTTAGAATTGATCAATAAGATGATTATAAAGTAAATAATTATAAAAGCCACTTACATCGTGACGAAGGATTCCCTTGATCGGATTCGGGAATGCTTTAGGTGTTAACGAGAATGATGAATGCCTCTCACTTGCGGAAAGAGGAGTAGGTTTAAGTTGGGCCCATTTTTCAACTAGTAAACGCTCACCCTTCATCCAATTATCTCAAAAATTAAGCTACAATCCTTCTTTATACGTAAACTCACTCAATTTCCTATTATTTCAGGGGAAATAACAAGACAAGACGAGCTACTTGACAGATGGAAGAATTTAAAATTTCGAATTTCGTTTTTTTATTTTCTAAAGGTGCGATATAAAGAAGCTGCGATCAATATTCAGCTGAAAACTTAAAACTAAAAGCGTGACATGCCCTCATATCAATGAAAGGAAGCAGTCAGCTCTTTCCTATTAGTTGGAAAGATTACCTTTAACCTAAATGGATTATTTACAATGAACGAAACATAAAATATGTAAAAATTCAATATTTTGAAATATTTGATAGTTTTGTGTATATATTCTTTTTAGAATTGATCAATAAGATGATTATAAAGTAAATAATTATAAAAGCCACTTACATCGTGACGAAGGATTCCCTTGATCGGATTCGGGAATGCTTTAGGTGTTAACGAGAATGATGAATGCCTCTCACTTGCGGAAAGAGGAGTAGGTTTAAGTTGGGCCCATTTTTCAACTAGTAAACGCTCACCCTTCATCCAATTATCTCAAAAATTAAGCTACAATCCTTCTTTATACGTAAACTCACTCAATTTCCTATTATTTCAGGGGAAATAACAAGACAAGACGAGCTACTTGACAGATGGAAGAATTTAAAATTTCGAATTTCGTTTTTTTATTTTCTAAAGGTGCGATATAAAGAAGCTGCGATCAATATTCAGCTGAAAACTTAAAACTAAAAGCGTGACATGCCCTCATATCAATGAAAGGAAGCAGTCAGCTCTTTCCTATTAGTTGGAAAGATTACCTTTAACCTAAATGGATTATTTACAATGAACGAAACATAAAATATGTAAAAATTCAATATTTTGAAATATTTGATAGTTTTGTGTATATATTCTTTTTAGAATTGATCAATAAGATGATTATAAAGTAAATAATTATAAAAGCCACTTACATCGTGACGAAGGATTCCCTTGATCGGATTCGGGAATGCTTTAGGTGTTAACGAGAATGATGAATGCCTCTCACTTGCGGAAAGAGGAGTAGGTTTAAGTTGGGCCCATTTTTCAACTAGTAAACGCTCACCCTTCATCCAATTATCTCAAAAATTAAGCTACAATCCTTCTTTATACGTAAACTCACTCAATTTCCTATTATTTCAGGGGAAATAACAAGACAAGACGAGCTACTTGACAGATGGAAGAATTTAAAATTTCGAATTTCGTTTTTTTATTTTCTAAAGGTGCGATATAAAGAAGCTGCGATCAATATTCAGCTGAAAACTTAAAACTAAAAGCGTGACATGCCCTCATATCAATGAAAGGAAGCAGTCAGCTCTTTCCTATTAGTTGGAAAGATTACCTTTAACCTAAATGGATTATTTACAATGAACGAAACATAAAATATGTAAAAATTCAATATTTTGAAATATTTGATAGTTTTGTGTATATATTCTTTTTAGAATTGATCAATAAGATGATTATAAAGTAAATAATTATAAAAGCCACTTACATCGTGACGAAGGATTCCCTTGATCGGATTCGGGAATGCTTTAGGTGTTAACGAGAATGATGAATGCCTCTCACTTGCGGAAAGAGGAGTAGGTTTAAGTTGGGCCCATTTTTCAACTAGTAAACGCTCACCCTTCATCCAATTATCTCAAAAATTAAGCTACAATCCTTCTTTATACGTAAACTCACTCAATTTCCTATTATTTCAGGGGAAATAACAAGACAAGACGAGCTACTTGACAGATGGAAGAATTTAAAATTTCGAATTTCGTTTTTTTATTTTCTAAAGGTGCGATATAAAGAAGCTGCGATCAATATTCAGCTGAAAACTTAAAACTAAAAGCGTGACATGCCCTCATATCAATGAAAGGAAGCAGTCAGCTCTTTCCTATTAGTTGGAAAGATTACCTTTAACCTAAATGGATTATTTACAATGAACGAAACATAAAATATGTAAAAATTCAATATTTTGAAATATTTGATAGTTTTGTGTATATATTCTTTTTAGAATTGATCAATAAGATGATTATAAAGTAAATAATTATAAAAGCCACTTACATCGTGACGAAGGATTCCCTTGATCGGATTCGGGAATGCTTTAGGTGTTAACGAGAATGATGAATGCCTCTCACTTGCGGAAAGAGGAGTAGGTTTAAGTTGGGCCCATTTTTCAACTAGTAAACGCTCACCCTTCATCCAATTATCTCAAAAATTAAGCTACAATCCTTCTTTATACGTAAACTCACTCAATTTCCTATTATTTCAGGGGAAATAACAAGACAAGACGAGCTACTTGACAGATGGAAGAATTTAAAATTTCGAATTTCGTTTTTTTATTTTCTAAAGGTGCGATATAAAGAAGCTGCGATCAATATTCAGCTGAAAACTTAAAACTAAAAGCGTGACATGCCCTCATATCAATGAAAGGAAGCAGTCAGCTCTTTCCTATTAGTTGGAAAGATTACCTTTAACCTAAATGGATTATTTACAATGAACGAAACATAAAATATGTAAAAATTCAATATTTTGAAATATTTGATAGTTTTGTGTATATATTCTTTTTAGAATTGATCAATAAGATAATTATAAAGTAAATAATTATAAAAGCCACTTACATCGTGACGAAGGATTCCCTTGATCGGATTCGGGAATGCTTTAGGTGTTAACGAGAATGATGAATGCCTCTCACTTGCGGAAAGAGGAGTAGGTTTAAGTTGGGCCCATTTTTCAACTAGTAAACGCTCACCCTTCATCCAATTATCTCAAAAATTAAGCTACAATCCTTCTTTATACGTAAACTCACTCAATTTCCTATTATTTTAGGGGAAATAACAAGACAAGACGAGCTACTTGACAGATGGAAGAATTTAAAATTTCGAATTTCGTTTTTTTATTTTCTAAAGGTGCGATATAAAGAAGCTGCGATCAATATTCAGCTGAAAACTTAAAACTAAAAGCGTGACATGCCCTCATATCAATGAAAGGAAGCAGTCAGCTCTTTCCTATTAGTTGGAAAGATTACCTTTAACCTAAATGGATTATTTACAATGAACGAAACATAAAATATGTAAAAATTCAATATTTTGAAATATTTGATAGTTTTGTGTATATATTCTTTTTAGAATTGATCAATAAGATGATTATAAAGTAAATAATTATAAAAGCCACTTACATCGTGACGAAGGATTCCCTTGATCGGATTCGGGAATGCTTTAGGTGTTAACGAGAATGATGAATGCCTCTCACTTGCGGAAAGAGGAGTAGGTTTAAGTTGGGCCCATTTTTCAACTAGTAAACGCTCACCCTTCATCCAATTATCTCAAAAATTAAGCTACAATCCTTCTTTATACGTAAACTCACTCAATTTCCTATTATTTCAGGGGAAATAACAAGACAAGACGAGCTACTTGACAGATGGAAGAATTTAAAATTTCGAATTTCGTTTTTTTATTTTCTAAAGGTGCGATATAAAGAAGCTGCGATCAATATTCAGCTGAAAACTTAAAACTAAAAGCGTGACATGCCCTCATATCAATGAAAGGAAGCAGTCAGCTCTTTCCTATTAGTTGGAAAGATTACCTTTAACCTAAATGGATTATTTACAATGAACGAAACATAAAATATGTAAAAATTCAATATTTTGAAATATTTGATAGTTTTGTGTATATATTCTTTTTAGAATTGATCAATAAGATGATTATAAAGTAAATAATTATAAAAGCCACTTACATCGTGACGAAGGATTCCCTTGATCGGATTCGGGAATGCTTTAGGTGTTAACGAGAATGATGAATGCCTCTCACTTGCGGAAAGAGGAGTAGGTTTAAGTTGGGCCCATTTTTCAACTAGTAAACGCTCACCCTTCATCCAATTATCTCAAAAATTAAGCTACAATCCTTCTTTATACGTAAACTCACTCAATTTCCTATTATTTCAGGGGAAATAACAAGACAAGACGAGCTACTTGACAGATGGAAGAATTTAAAATTTCGAATTTCGTTTTTTTATTTTCTAAAGGTGCGATATAAAGAAGCTGCGATCAATATTCAGCTGAAAACTTAAAACTAAAAGCGTGACATGCCCTCATATCAATGAAAGGAAGCAGTCAGCTCTTTCCTATTAGTTGGAAAGATTACCTTTAACCTAAATGGATTATTTACAATGAACGAAACATAAAATATGTAAAAATTCAATATTTTGAAATATTTGATAGTTTTGTGTATATATTCTTTTTAGAATTGATCAATAAGATGATTATAAAGTAAATAATTATAAAAGCCACTTACATCGTGACGAAGGATTCCCTTGATCGGATTCGGGAATGCTTTAGGTGTTAACGAGAATGATGAATGCCTCTCACTTGCGGAAAGAGGAGTAGGTTTAAGTTGGGCCCATTTTTCAACTAGTAAACGCTCACCCTTCATCCAATTATCTCAAAAATTAAGCTACAATCCTTCTTTATACGTAAACTCACTCAATTTCCTATTATTTCAGGGGAAATAACAAGACAAGACGAGCTACTTGACAGATGGAAGAATTTAAAATTTCGAATTTCGTTTTTTTATTTTCTAAAGGTGCGATATAAAGAAGCTGCGATCAATATTCAGCTGAAAACTTAAAACTAAAAGCGTGACATGCCCTCATATCAATGAAAGGAAGCAGTCAGCTCTTTCCTATTAGTTGGAAAGATTACCTTTAACCTAAATGGATTATTTACAATGAACGAAACATAAAATATGTAAAAATTCAATATTTTGAAATATTTGATAGTTTTGTGTATATATTCTTTTTAGAATTGATCAATAAGATGATTATAAAGTAAATAATTATAAAAGCCACTTACATCGTGACGAAGGATTCCCTTGATCGGATTCGGGAATGCTTTAGGTGTTAACGAGAATGATGAATGCCTCTCACTTGCGGAAAGAGGAGTAGGTTTAAGTTGGGCCCATTTTTCAACTAGTAAACGCTCACCCTTCATCCAATTATCTCAAAAATTAAGCTACAATCCTTCTTTATACGTAAACTCACTCAATTTCCTATTATTTCAGGGGAAATAACAAGACAAGACGAGCTACTTGACAAATGGAAGAATTTTAAAATTTCGAATTTCGTTTTTTTATTTTCTAAAGGTGCGATATAAAGAAGCTGCGATCAATATTCAGCTGAAAACTTAAAACTAAAAGCGTGACATGCCCTCATATCAATGAAAGGAAGCAGTCAGCTCTTTCCTATTAGTTGGAAAGATTACCTTTAACCTAAATGGATTATTTACAATGAACGAAACATAAAATATGTAAAAAATTCAATATTTTGAAATATTTGATAGTTTTTGTGTATATATTCTTTTTAGAATTGATCAATAAGATGATTATAAAGTAAATAATTATAAAAGCCACTTACATCGTGACGAAGGATTCCCTTGATCGGATTCGGGAATGCTTTAGGTGTTAACGAGAATGATGAATGCCTCTCACTTGCGGAAAGAGGAGTAGGTTTAAGTTGGGCCCATTTTTCAACTAGTAAACGCTCACCCTTCATCCAATTATCTCAAAAATTAAGCTACAATCCTTCTTTTATACGTAAACTCACTCAATTTCCTATTATTTCAGGGGAAATAACAAGACAAGACGAGCTACTTGACAGATGGAAGAATTTAAAATTTCGAATTTCGTTTTTTTATTTTCTAAAGGTGCGATATAAAGAAGCTGCGATCAATATTCAGCTGAAAACTTAAAACTAAAAGCGTGACATGCCCTCATATCAATGAAAGGAAGCAGTCAGCTCTTTCCTATTAGTTGGAAAGATTACCTTTAACCTAAATGGATTATTTACAATGAACGAAACATAAAATATGTAAAAATTCAATATTTTGAAATATTTGATAGTTTTGTGTATATATTCTTTTTAGAATTGATCAATAAGATGATTATAAAGTAAATAATTATAAAAGCCACTTACATCGTGACGAAGGATTCCCTTGATCGGATTCGGGAATGCTTTAGGTGTTAACGAGAATGATGAATGCCTCTCACTTGCGGAAAGAGGAGTAGGTTTAAGTTGGGCCCATTTTTCAACTAGTAAACGCTCACCCTTCATCCAATTATCTCAAAAATTAAGCTTACAATCCTTCTTTATACGTAAACTCACTCAATTTCCCTATTATTTCAGGGGAAATAACAAGACAAGACGAGCTACTTGACAGATGGAAGAATTTAAAATTTCGAATTTCGTTTTTTTATTTTCTAAAGGTGCGATATAAAGAAGCTGCGATCAATATTCAGCTGAAAACTTAAAACTAAAAGCGTGACATGCCCCTCATATCAATGAAAGGAAGCAGTCAGCTCTTTCCTATTAGTTGGAAAGATTACCTTTAACCTAAATGGATTATTTACAATGAACGAAACATAAAATATGTAAAAATTCAATATTTTGAAATATTTGATAGTTTTGTGTATATATTCTTTTTAGAATTGATCAATAAGATGATTATAAAGTAAATAATTATAAAAGCCACTTACATCGTGACGAAGGATTCCCTTGATCGGATTCGGGAATGCTTTAGGTGTTAACGAGAATGATGAATGCCTCTCACTTGCGGAAAGAGGAGTAGGTTTAAGTTGGGCCCATTTTTCAACTAGTAAACGCTCACCCTTCATCCAATTATCTCAAAAATTAAGCTACAATCCTTCTTTATACGTAAACTCACTCAATTTCCTATTATTTCAGGGGAAATAACAAGACAAGACGAGCTACTTGACAAATGGAAGAATTTAAAATTTCGAATTTCGTTTTTTTATTTTCTAAAGGTGCGATATAAAGAAGCTGCCGATCAATATTCAGCTGAAAACTTAAAACTAAAAGCGTGACATGCCCTCATATCAATGAAAGGAAGCAGTCAGCTCTTTCCCTATTAGTTGGAAAGATTACCTTTAACCTAAATGGATTATTTACAATGAACGAAACATAAAATATGTAAAAATTCAATATTTTGAAATATTTGATAGTTTTGTGTATATATTCTTTTTAGAATTGATCAATAAGATGATTATAAAGTAAATAATTATAAAAGCCACTTACATCGTGACGAAGGATTCCCTTGATCGGATTCGGGAATGCTTTAGGTGTTAACGAGAATGATGAATGCCTCTCACTTGCGGAAAGAGGAGTAGGTTTAAGTTGGGCCCATTTTTTCAACTAGTAAACGCTCACCCTTCATCCAATTATCTCAAAAATTAAGCTACAATCCTTCTTTATACGTAAACTCACTCAATTTCCTATTATTTCAGGGGAAATAACAAGACAAGACGAGCTACTTGACAGATGGAAGAATTTAAAATTTCGAATTTCGTTTTTTTATTTTCTAAAGGTGCGATATAAAGAAGCTGCGATCAATATTCAGCTGAAAACTTAAAACTAAAAGCGTGACATGCCCCTCATATCAATGAAAGGAAGCAGTCAGCTCTTTCCTATTAGTTGGAAAGATTACCTTTAACCTAAATGGATTATTTACAATGAACGAAACATAAAATATGTAAAAATTCAATATTTTGAAATATTTGATAGTTTTGTGTATATATTCTTTTTAGAATTGATCAATAAGATGATTATAAAGTAAATAATTATAAAAGCCACTTACATCGTGACGAAGGATTCCCTTGATCGGATTCGGGAATGCTTTAGGTGTTAACGAGAATGATGAATGCCTCTCACTTGCGGAAAGAGGAGTAGGTTTAAGTTGGGCCCATTTTTCAACTAGTAAACGCTCACCCTTCATCCAATTATCTCAAAAATTAAGCTACAATCCTTCTTTATACGTAAACTCACTCAATTTCCTATTATTTCAGGGGAAATAACAAGACAAGACGAGCTACTTGACAGATGGAAGAATTTAAAATTTCGAATTTCGTTTTTTTATTTTCTAAAGGTGCGATATAAAGAAGCTGCGATCAATATTCAGCTGAAAACTTAAAACTAAAAGCGTGACATGCCCTCATATCAATGAAAGGAAGCAGTCAGCTCTTTCCTATTAGTTGGAAAGATTACCTTTAACCTAAATGGATTATTTACAATGAACGAAACATAAAATATGTAAAAATTCAATATTTTGAAATATTTGATAGTTTTGTGTATATATTCTTTTAGAATTGATCAATAAGATGATTATAAAGTAAATAATTATAAAAGCCACTTACATCGTGACGAAGGATTCCCTTGATCGGATTCGGGAATGCTTTAGGTGTTAACGAGAATGATGAATGCCTCTCACTTGCGGAAAGAGGAGTAGGTTTAAGTTGGGCCCCATTTTTCAACTAGTAAACGCTCACCCTTCATCCAATTATCTCAAAAATTAAGCTACAATCCTTCTTTATACGTAAACTCACTCAATTTCCTATTATTTCAGGGGAAATAACAAGACAAGACGAGCTACTTGACAGATGGAAGAATTTAAAATTTCGAATTTCGTTTTTTTATTTTCTAAAGGTGCGATATAAAGAAGCTGCGATCAATATTCAGCTGAAAACTAAAACTAAAAGCGTGACATGCCCTCATATCAATGAAGGAAGCAGTCAGCTCTTTCCTATTAGTTGGAAAGATTACCTTTAACCTAAATGGATTATTTACAATGAACGAAACATAAAATATGTAAAAATTCAATATTTTGAAATATTTGATAGTTTTGTGTATATATTCTTTTTAGAATTGATCAATAAGATGATTATAAAGTAAATAATTATAAAAGCCACTTACATCGTGACGAAGGATTCCCTTGATCGGATTCGGGAATGCTTTAGGTGTTAACGAGAATGATGAATGCCTCTCACTTGCGGAAAGAGGAGTAGGTTTAAGTTGGGCCCATTTTTCAACTAGTAAACGCTCACCCTTCATCCAATTATCTCAAAAATTAAGCTACAATCCTTCTTTATACGTAAACTCACTCAATTTCCTATTATTTTAGGGGAAATAACAAGACAAGACGAGCTACTTGACAGATGGAAGAATTTAAAATTTCGAATTTCGTTTTTTTATTTTCTAAAGGTGCGATATAAAGAAGCTGCGATCAATATTCAGCTGAAAACTTAAAACTAAAAGCGTGACATGCCCTCATATCAATGAAAGGAAGCAGTCAGCTCTTTCCTATTAGTTGGAAAGATTACCTTTAACCTAAATGGATTATTTACAATGAACGAAACATAAAATATGTAAAAATTCAATATTTTGAAATATTTGATAGTTTTGTGTATATATTCTTTTTAGAATTGATCAATAAGATGATTATAAAGTAAATAATTATAAAAGCCACTTACATCGTGACGAAGGATTCCCTTGATCGGATTCGGGAATGCTTTAGGTGTTAACGAGAATGATGAATGCCTCTCACTTGCGGAAAGAGGAGTAGGTTTAAGTTGGGCCCATTTTTCAACTAGTAAACGCTCACCCTTCATCCAATTATCTCAAAAATTAAGCTACAATCCTTCTTTATACGTAAACTCACTCAATTTCCTATTATTTCAGGGGAAATAACAAGACAAGACGAGCTACTTGACAGATGGAAGAATTTAAAATTTCGAATTTCGTTTTTTTATTTTCTAAAGGTGCGATATAAAGAAGCTGCGATCAATATTCAGCTGAAAACTTAAAACTAAAAGCGTGACATGCCCTCATATCAATGAAAGGAAGCAGTCAGCTCTTTCCTATTAGTTGGAAAGATTACCTTTAACCTAAATGGATTATTTACAATGAACGAAACATAAAATATGTAAAAATTCAATATTTTGAAATATTTGATAGTTTTGTGTATATATTCTTTTTAGAATTGATCAATAAGATGATTATAAAGTAAATAATTATAAAAGCCACTTACATCGTGACGAAGGATTCCCTTGATCGGATTCGGGAATGCTTTAGGTGTTAACGAGAATGATGAATGCCTCTCACTTGCGGAAAGAGGAGTAGGTTTAAGTTGGGCCCATTTTTCAACTAGTAAACGCTCACCCTTCATCCAATTATCTCAAAAATTAAGCTACAATCCTTCTTTATACGTAAACTCACTCAATTTCCTATTATTTCAGGGGAAATAACAAGACAAGACGAGCTACTTGACAGATGGAAGAATTTAAAATTTCGAATTTCGTTTTTTTATTTTCTAAAGGTGCGATATAAAGAAGCTGCGATCAATATTCAGCTGAAAACTTAAAACTAAAAGCGTGACATGCCCTCATATCAATGAAAGGAAGCAGTCAGCTCTTTCCTATTAGTTGGAAAGATTACCTTTAACCTAAATGGATTATTTACAATGAACGAAACATAAAATATGTAAAAATTCAATATTTTGAAATATTTGATAGTTTTGTGTATATATTCTTTTTAGAATTGATCAATAAGATGATTATAAAGTAAATAATTATAAAAGCCACTTACATCGTGACGAAGGATTCCCTTGATCGGATTCGGGAATGCTTTAGGTGTTAACGAGAATGATGAATGCCTCTCACTTGCGGAAAGAGGAGTAGGTTTAAGTTGGGCCCATTTTTCAACTAGTAAACGCTCACCCTTCATCCAATTATCTCAAAAATTAAGCTACAATCCTTCTTTATACGTAAACTCACTCAATTTCCTATTATTTCAGGGGAAATAACAAGACAAGACGAGCTACTTGACAGATGGAAGAATTTAAAATTTCGAATTTCGTTTTTTTATTTTCTAAAGGTGCGATATAAAGAAGCTGCGATCAATATTCAGCTGAAAACTTAAAACTAAAAGCGTGACATGCCCTCATATCAATGAAAGGAAGCAGTCAGCTCTTTCCTATTAGTTGGAAAGATTACCTTTAACCTAAATGGATTATTTACAATGAACGAAACATAAAATATGTAAAAATTCAATATTTTGAAATATTTGATAGTTTTGTGTATATATTCTTTTTAGAATTGATCAATAAGATGATTATAAAGTAAATAATTATAAAAGCCACTTACATCGTGACGAAGGATTCCCTTGATCGGATTCGGGAATGCTTTAGGTGTTAACGAGAATGATGAATGCCTCTCACTTGCGGAAAGAGGAGTAGGTTTAAGTTGGGCCCATTTTTCAACTAGTAAACGCTCACCCTTCATCCAATTATCTCAAAAATTAAGCTACAATCCTTCTTTATACGTAAACTCACTCAATTTCCTATTATTTCAGGGGAAATAACAAGACAAGACGAGCTACTTGACAGATGGAAGAATTTAAAATTTCGAATTTCGTTTTTTTATTTTCTAAAGGTGCGATATAAAGAAGCTGCGATCAATATTCAGCTGAAAACTTAAAACTAAAAGCGTGACATGCCCTCATATCAATGAAAGGAAGCAGTCAGCTCTTTCCTATTAGTTGGAAAGATTACCTTTAACCTAAATGGATTATTTACAATGAACGAAACATAAAATATGTAAAAATTCAATATTTTGAAATATTTGATAGTTTTGTGTATATATTCTTTTTAGAATTGATCAATAAGATGATTATAAAGTAAATAATTATAAAAGCCACTTACATCGTGACGAAGGATTCCCTTGATCGGATTCGGGAATGCTTTAGGTGTTAACGAGAATGATGAATGCCTCTCACTTGCGGAAAGAGGAGTAGGTTTAAGTTGGGCCCATTTTTCAACTAGTAAACGCTCACCCTTCATCCAATTATCTCAAAAATTAAGCTACAATCCTTCTTTATACGTAAACTCACTCAATTTCCTATTATTTCAGGGGAAATAACAAGACAAGACGAGCTACTTGACAGATGGAAGAATTTAAAATTTCGAATTTCGTTTTTTTATTTTCTAAAGGTGCGATATAAAGAAGCTGCGATCAATATTCAGCTGAAAACTTAAAACTAAAAGCGTGACATGCCCTCATATCAATGAAAGGAAGCAGTCAGCTCTTTCCTATTAGTTGGAAAGATTACCTTTAACCTAAATGGATTATTTACAATGAACGAAACATAAAATATGTAAAAATTCAATATTTTGAAATATTTGATAGTTTTGTGTATATATTCTTTTTAGAATTGATCAATAAGATGATTATAAAGTAAATAATTATAAAAGCCACTTACATCGTGACGAAGGATTCCCTTGATCGGATTCGGGAATGCTTTAGGTGTTAACGAGAATGATGAATGCCTCTCACTTGCGGAAAGAGGAGTAGGTTTAAGTTGGGCCCATTTTTCAACTAGTAAACGCTCACCCTTCATCCAATTATCTCAAAAATTAAGCTACAATCCTTCTTTATACGTAAACTCACTCAATTTCCTATTATTTCAGGGGAAATAACAAGACAAGACGAGCTACTTGACAGATGGAAGAATTTAAAATTTCGAATTTCGTTTTTTTATTTTCTAAAGGTGCGATATAAAGAAGCTGCGATCAATATTCAGCTGAAAACTTAAAACTAAAAGCGTGACATGCCCTCATATCAATGAAAGGAAGCAGTCAGCTCTTTCCTATTAGTTGGAAAGATTACCTTTAACCTAAATGGATTATTTACAATGAACGAAACATAAAATATGTAAAAATTCAATATTTTGAAATATTTGATAGTTTTGTGTATATATTCTTTTTAGAATTGATCAATAAGATGATTATAAAGTACCTAAATAATTATAAAAGCCACTTACATCGTGACGAAGGATTCCCTTGATCGGATTCGGGAATGCTTTAGGTGTTAACGAGAATGATGAATGCCTCTCACTTGCGGAAAGAGGAGTAGGTTTAAGTTGGGCCCATTTTTCAACTAGTAAACGCTCACCCTTCATCCAATTATCTCAAAAATTAAGCTACAATCCTTCTTTATACGTAAACTCACTCAATTTCCTATTATTTCAGGGGAAATAACAAGACAAGACGAGCTACTTGACAGATGGAAGAATTTAAAATTTCGAATTTCGTTTTTTTATTTTCTAAAGGTGCGATATAAAGAAGCTGCGATCAATATTCAGCTGAAAACTTAAAACTAAAAGCGTGACATGCCCTCATATCAATGAAAGGAAGCAGTCAGCTCTTTCCTATTAGTTGGAAAGATTACCTTTAACCTAAATGGATTATTTACAATGAACGAAACATAAAATATGTAAAAATTCAATATTTTGAAATATTTGATAGTTTTGTGTATATATTCTTTTTAGAATTGATCAATAAGATGATTATAAAGTAAATAATTATAAAAGCCACTTACATCGTGACGAAGGATTCCCTTGATCGGATTCGGGAATGCTTTAGGTGTTAACGAGAATGATGAATGCCTCTCACTTGCGGAAAGAGGAGTAGGTTTAAGTTGGGCCCATTTTTCAACTAGTAAACGCTCACCCTTCATCCAATTATCTCAAAAATTAAGCTACAATCCTTCTTTATACGTAAACTCACTCAATTTCCTATTATTTCAGGGGAAATAACAAGACAAGACGAGCTACTTGACAGATGGAAGAATTTAAAATTTCGAATTTCGTTTTTTTATTTTCTAAAGGTGCGATATAAAGAAGCTGCGATCAATATTCAGCTGAAAACTTAAAACTAAAAGCGTGACATGCCCTCATATCAATGAAAGGAAGCAGTCAGCTCTTTCCTATTAGTTGGAAAGATTACCTTTAACCTAAATGGATTATTTACAATGAACGAAACATAAAATATGTAAAAATTCAATATTTTGAAATATTTGATAGTTTTGTGTATATATTCTTTTTAGAATTGATCAATAAGATGATTATAAAGTAAATAATTATAAAAGCCACTTACATCGTGACGAAGGATTCCCTTGATCGGATTCGGGAATGCTTTAGGTGTTAACGAGAATGATGAATGCCTCTCACTTGCGGAAAGAGGAGTAGGTTTAAGTTGGGCCCATTTTTCAACTAGTAAACGCTCACCCTTCATCCAATTATCTCAAAAATTAAGCTACAATCCTTCTTTATACGTAAACTCACTCAATTTCCTATTATTTCAGGGGAAATAACAAGACAAGACGAGCTACTTGACAGATGGAAGAATTTAAAATTTCGAATTTCGTTTTTTTATTTTCTAAAGGTGCGATATAAAGAAGCTGCGATCAATATTCAGCTGAAAACTTAAAACTAAAAGCGTGACATGCCCTCATATCAATGAAAGGAAGCAGTCAGCTCTTTCCTATTAGTTGGAAAGATTACCTTTAACCTAAATGGATTATTTACAATGAACGAAACATAAAATATGTAAAAATTCAATATTTTGAAATATTTGATAGTTTTGTGTATATATTCTTTTTAGAATTGATCAATAAGATGATTATAAAGTAAATAATTATAAAAGCCACTTACATCGTGACGAAGGATTCCCTTGATCGGATTCGGGAATGCTTTAGGTGTTAACGAGAATGATGAATGCCTCTCACTTGCGGAAAGAGGAGTAGGTTTAAGTTGGGCCCATTTTTCAACTAGTAAACGCTCACCCTTCATCCAATTATCTCAAAAATTAAGCTACAATCCTTCTTTATACGTAAACTCACTCAATTTCCTATTATTTCAGGGGAAATAACAATTCCCGAATCCGATCAAGGGAATCCTTCGTCACGATGTAAGTGGCTTTTATAATTTTTTACTTTATAATCATCTTATTGATCAATTCTAAAAAGAATATATACACAAAACTATCAAATATTTCAAAATATTGAATTTTTACATATTTTATGTTTCGTTCATTGTAAATAATCCATTTAGGTTAAAGGTAATCTTTCCAACTAATAGGAAAGAGCTGACTGCTTCCTTTCATTGATATGAGGGCATGTCACGCTTTTAGTTTTAAGTTTTCAGCTGAATATTGATCGCAGATTCTTTATATCGCACCTTTAGAAAATAAAAAAACGAAATTCGAAATTTTAAATTCTTCCATCTGTCAAGTAGCTCGTCTTGTCTTGTTATTTCCCCTGAAATAATAGGAAATTGAGTGAGTTTACGTATAAAGAAGGATTGTAGCTTAATTTTTGAGATAATTGGATGAAGGGTGAGCGTTTACTAGTTGAAAAATGGGCCCAACTTAAACCTACTCCTCTTTCCGCAAGTGAGAGGCATTCATCATTCTCGTTAACACCTAAAGCATTCCCGAATCCGATCAAGGGAATCCTTCGTCACGATGTAAGTGGCTTTTATAATTATTTACTTTATAATCATCTTATTGATCAATTCTAAAAAATATATATATATATATATATATATATATATATATATATATATATATATATATATATATATATATATAGATGACTAGCTTTGCAAGATCTGATCTGGACGAATCAGCAAAGCTGTCTGTCCAGGATAAATAATAATAAAAATAACAACAACAGAGGATGTCTCTCGCACTCGTAGGAAGTAACGGCTGACTGTATAGTACAGCATTCTTCTGTTTGGGGTAAAGTGTATCGGTCAGTCGGGAAGATCAAGAATTCCCTTAATTATTACAATTAACCGTCTCCTTTATTCCCTTAATAAAGAAGACGTTGAATTGTACGGGTCCCGGAATGGCAAAAGAGTAAGAGAACAAGTAAATATATGAAAAAGAATAAAAAACACAACTGCCGTACAGAAAGTGAACTATTATTGTGGTTTATGTATTTATCCATAAAGATATATGTATATTTCCAGAATGTACTCAATCAGATAATTTTTTGACACTAAACACGATATATTTATGTTAATTTATTGACATTCGGATATTGAGACAACTGCTTACTTGATATTTGGACAGTTAAGGTACCCTATGACACTCGAGATGACAAAATGATTCTAAC
>CALYMY010000176.1:0-71515 GCA_944548615.1 Micropterix aruncella | reverse complement strand
GTGTATGTATGTAAGACGGTAAGTGTGTATGTATGTAAGACGGTAAGTGTGTATGTATGTAAGACGGTAAGTGTGTATGTATGTAAGACGGTAAGTGTGTATGTATGTAAGACGGTAAGTGTGTATGTATGTAAGACGGTAAGTGTGTATGTATGTAAGACGGTAAGTGTGTATGTATGTAAGACGGTAAGTGTGTATGTATGTAAGACGGTAAGTGTGTATGTATGTAAGACGGTAAGTGTGTATGTATGTAAGACGGTAAGTGTGTATGTATGTAAGACGGTAAGTGTGTATGTATGTAAGACGGTAAGTGTGTATGTATGTAAGACGGTAAGTGTGTATGTATGTAAGACGGTAAGTGTGTATGTATGTAAGACGGTAAGTGTGTATGTATGTAAGACGGTAAGTGTGTATGTATGTAAGACGGTAAGTGTGTATGTATGTAAGACGGTAAGTGTGTATGTATGTAAGACGGTAAGTGTGTATGTATGTAAGACGGTAAGTGTGTATGTATGTAAGACGGTAAGTGTGTATGTATGTAAGACGGTAAGTGTGTATGTATGTAAGACGGTAAGTGTGTATGTATGTAAGACGGTAAGTGTGTATGTATGTAAGACGGTAAGTGTGTATGTATGTAAGACGGTAAGTGTGTATGTATGTAAGACGGTAAGTGTGTATGTATGTAAGACGGTAAGTGTGTATGTATGTAAGACGGTAAGTGTGTATGTATGTAAGACGGTAAGTGTGTATGTATGTAAGACGGTAAGTGTGTATGTATGTAAGACGGTAAGTGTGTATGTATGTAAGACGGTAAGTGTGTATGTATGTAAGACGGTAAGTGTGTATGTATGTAAGACGGTAAGTGTGTATGTATGTAAGACGGTAAGTGTGTATGTATGTAAGACGGTAAGTGTGTATGTATGTAAGACGGTAAGTGTGTATGTATGTAAGACGGTAAGTGTGTATGTATGTAAGACGGTAAGTGTGTATGTATGTAAGACGGTAAGTGTGTATGTATGTAAGACGGTAAGTGTGTATGTATGTAAGACGGTAAGTGTGTATGTATGTAAGACGGTAAGTGTGTATGTATGTAAGACGGTAAGTGTGTATGTATGTAAGACGGTAAGTGTGTATGTATGTAAGACGGTAAGTGTGTATGTATGTAAGACGGTAAGTGTGTATGTATGTAAGACGGTAAGTGTGTATGTATGTAAGACGGTAAGTGTGTATGTATGTAAGACGGTAAGTGTGTATGTATGTAAGACGGTAAGTGTGTATGTATGTAAGACGGTAAGTGTGTATGTATGTAAGACGGTAAGTGTGTATGTATGTAAGACGGTAAGTGTGTATGTATGTAAGACGGTAAGTGTGTATGTATGTAAGACGGTAAGTGTGTATGTATGTAAGACGGTAAGTGTGTATGTATGTAAGACGGTAAGTGTGTATGTATGTAAGACGGTAAGTGTGTATGTATGTAAGACGGTAAGTGTGTATGTATGTAAGACGGTAAGTGTGTATGTATGTAAGACGGTAAGTGTGTATGTATGTAAGACGGTAAGTGTGTATGTATGTAAGACGGTAAGTGTGTATGTATGTAAGACGGTAAGTGTGTATGTATGTAAGACGGTAAGTGTGTATGTATGTAAGACGGTAAGTGTGTATGTATGTAAGACGGTAAGTGTGTATGTATGTAAGACGGTAAGTGTGTATGTATGTAAGACGGTAAGTGTGTATGTATGTAAGACGGTAAGTGTGTATGTATGTAAGACGGTAAGTGTGTATGTATGTAAGACGGTAAGTGTGTATGTATGTAAGACGGTAAGTGTGTATGTATGTAAGACGGTAAGTGTGTATGTATGTAAGACGGTAAGTGTGTATGTATGTAAGACGGTAAGTGTGTATGTATGTAAGACGGTAAGTGTGTATGTATGTAAGACGGTAAGTGTGTATGTATGTAAGACGGTAAGTGTGTATGTATGTAAGACGGTAAGTGTGTATGTATGTAAGACGGTAAGTGTGTATGTATGTAAGACGGTAAGTGTGTATGTATGTAAGACGGTAAGTGTGTATGTATGTAAGACGGTAAGTGTGTATGTATGTAAGACGGTAAGTGTGTATGTATGTAAGACGGTAAGTGTGTATGTATGTAAGACGGTAAGTGTGTATGTATGTAAGACGGTAAGTGTGTATGTATGTAAGACGGTAAGTGTGTATGTATGTAAGACGGTAAGTGTGTATGTATGTAAGACGGTAAGTGTGTATGTATGTAAGACGGTAAGTGTGTATGTATGTAAGACGGTAAGTGTGTATGTATGTAAGACGGTAAGTGTGTATGTATGTAAGACGGTAAGTGTGTATGTATGTAAGACGGTAAGTGTGTATGTATGTAAGACGGTAAGTGTGTATGTATGTAAGACGGTAAGTGTGTATGTATGTAAGACGGTAAGTGTGTATGTATGTAAGACGGTAAGTGTGTATGTATGTAAGACGGTAAGTGTGTATGTATGTAAGACGGTAAGTGTGTATGTATGTAAGACGGTAAGTGTGTATGTATGTAAGACGGTAAGTGTGTATGTATGTAAGACGGTAAGTGTGTATGTATGTAAGACGGTAAGTGTGTATGTATGTAAGACGGTAAGTGTGTATGTATGTAAGACGGTAAGTGTGTATGTATGTAAGACGGTAAGTGTGTATGTATGTAAGACGGTAAGTGTGTATGTATGTAAGACGGTAAGTGTGTATGTATGTAAGACGGTAAGTGTGTATGTATGTAAGACGGTAAGTGTGTATGTATGTAAGACGGTAAGTGTGTATGTATGTAAGACGGTAAGTGTGTATGTATGTAAGACGGTAAGTGTGTATGTATGTAAGACGGTAAGTGTGTATGTATGTAAGACGGTAAGTGTGTATGTATGTAAGACGGTAAGTGTGTATGTATGTAAGACGGTAAGTGTGTATGTATGTAAGACGGTAAGTGTGTATGTATGTAAGACGGTAAGTGTGTATGTATGTAAGACGGTAAGTGTGTATGTATGTAAGACGGTAAGTGTGTATGTATGTAAGACGGTAAGTGTGTATGTATGTAAGACGGTAAGTGTGTATGTATGTAAGACGGTAAGTGTGTATGTATGTAAGACGGTAAGTGTGTATGTATGTAAGACGGTAAGTGTGTATGTATGTAAGACGGTAAGTGTGTATGTATGTAAGACGGTAAGTGTGTATGTATGTAAGACGGTAAGTGTGTATGTATGTAAGACGGTAAGTGTGTATGTATGTAAGACGGTAAGTGTGTATGTATGTAAGACGGTAAGTGTGTATGTATGTAAGACGGTAAGTGTGTATGTATGTAAGACGGTAAGTGTGTATGTATGTAAGACGGTAAGTGTGTATGTATGTAAGACGGTAAGTGTGTATGTATGTAAGACGGTAAGTGTGTATGTATGTAAGACGGTAAGTGTGTATGTATGTAAGACGGTAAGTGTGTATGTATGTAAGACGGTAAGTGTGTATGTATGTAAGACGGTAAGTGTGTATGTATGTAAGACGGTAAGTGTGTATGTATGTAAGACGGTAAGTGTGTATGTATGTAAGACGGTAAGTGTGTATGTATGTAAGACGGTAAGTGTGTATGTATGTAAGACGGTAAGTGTGTATGTATGTAAGACGGTAAGTGTGTATGTATGTAAGACGGTAAGTGTGTATGTATGTAAGACGGTAAGTGTGTATGTATGTAAGACGGTAAGTGTGTATGTATGTAAGACGGTAAGTGTGTATGTATGTAAGACGGTAAGTGTGTATGTATGTAAGACGGTAAGTGTGTATGTATGTAAGACGGTAAGTGTGTATGTATGTAAGACGGTAAGTGTGTATGTATGTAAGACGGTAAGTGTGTATGTATGTAAGACGGTAAGTGTGTATGTATGTAAGACGGTAAGTGTGTATGTATGTAAGACGGTAAGTGTGTATGTATGTAAGACGGTAAGTGTGTATGTATGTAAGACGGTAAGTGTGTATGTATGTAAGACGGTAAGTGTGTATGTATGTAAGACGGTAAGTGTGTATGTATGTAAGACGGTAAGTGTGTATGTATGTAAGACGGTAAGTGTGTATGTATGTAAGACGGTAAGTGTGTATGTATGTAAGACGGTAAGTGTGTATGTATGTAAGACGGTAAGTGTGTATGTATGTAAGACGGTAAGTGTGTATGTATGTAAGACGGTAAGTGTGTATGTATGTAAGACGGTAAGTGTGTATGTATGTAAGACGGTAAGTGTGTATGTATGTAAGACGGTAAGTGTGTATGTATGTAAGACGGTAAGTGTGTATGTATGTAAGACGGTAAGTGTGTATGTATGTAAGACGGTAAGTGTGTATGTATGTAAGACGGTAAGTGTGTATGTATGTAAGACGGTAAGTGTGTATGTATGTAAGACGGTAAGTGTGTATGTATGTAAGACGGTAAGTGTGTATGTATGTAAGACGGTAAGTGTGTATGTATGTAAGACGGTAAGTGTGTATGTATGTAAGACGGTAAGTGTGTATGTATGTAAGACGGTAAGTGTGTATGTATGTAAGACGGTAAGTGTGTATGTATGTAAGACGGTAAGTGTGTATGTATGTAAGACGGTAAGTGTGTATGTATGTAAGACGGTAAGTGTGTATGTATGTAAGACGGTAAGTGTGTATGTATGTAAGACGGTAAGTGTGTATGTATGTAAGACGGTAAGTGTGTATGTATGTAAGACGGTAAGTGTGTATGTATGTAAGACGGTAAGTGTGTATGTATGTAAGACGGTAAGTGTGTATGTATGTAAGACGGTAAGTGTGTATGTATGTAAGACGGTAAGTGTGTATGTATGTAAGACGGTAAGTGTGTATGTATGTAAGACGGTAAGTGTGTATGTATGTAAGACGGTAAGTGTGTATGTATGTAAGACGGTAAGTGTGTATGTATGTAAGACGGTAAGTGTGTATGTATGTAAGACGGTAAGTGTGTATGTATGTAAGACGGTAAGTGTGTATGTATGTAAGACGGTAAGTGTGTATGTATGTAAGACGGTAAGTGTGTATGTATGTAAGACGGTAAGTGTGTATGTATGTAAGACGGTAAGTGTGTATGTATGTAAGACGGTAAGTGTGTATGTATGTAAGACGGTAAGTGTGTATGTATGTAAGACGGTAAGTGTGTATGTATGTAAGACGGTAAGTGTGTATGTATGTAAGACGGTAAGTGTGTATGTATGTAAGACGGTAAGTGTGTATGTATGTAAGACGGTAAGTGTGTATGTATGTAAGACGGTAAGTGTGTATGTATGTAAGACGGTAAGTGTGTATGTATGTAAGACGGTAAGTGTGTATGTATGTAAGACGGTAAGTGTGTATGTATGTAAGACGGTAAGTGTGTATGTATGTAAGACGGTAAGTGTGTATGTATGTAAGACGGTAAGTGTGTATGTATGTAAGACGGTAAGTGTGTATGTATGTAAGACGGTAAGTGTGTATGTATGTAAGACGGTAAGTGTGTATGTATGTAAGACGGTAAGTGTGTATGTATGTAAGACGGTAAGTGTGTATGTATGTAAGACGGTAAGTGTGTATGTATGTAAGACGGTAAGTGTGTATGTATGTAAGACGGTAAGTGTGTATGTATGTAAGACGGTAAGTGTGTATGTATGTAAGACGGTAAGTGTGTATGTATGTAAGACGGTAAGTGTGTATGTATGTAAGACGGTAAGTGTGTATGTATGTAAGACGGTAAGTGTGTATGTATGTAAGACGGTAAGTGTGTATGTATGTAAGACGGTAAGTGTGTATGTATGTAAGACGGTAAGTGTGTATGTATGTAAGACGGTAAGTGTGTATGTATGTAAGACGGTAAGTGTGTATGTATGTAAGACGGTAAGTGTGTATGTATGTAAGACGGTAAGTGTGTATGTATGTAAGACGGTAAGTGTGTATGTATGTAAGACGGTAAGTGTGTATGTATGTAAGACGGTAAGTGTGTATGTATGTAAGACGGTAAGTGTGTATGTATGTAAGACGGTAAGTGTGTATGTATGTAAGACGGTAAGTGTGTATGTATGTAAGACGGTAAGTGTGTATGTATGTAAGACGGTAAGTGTGTATGTATGTAAGACGGTAAGTGTGTATGTATGTAAGTACGGTAAGTGTGTATGTATGTAAGACGGTAAGTGTGTATGTATGTAAGACGGTAAGTGTGTATGTATGTAAGACGGTAAGTGTGTATGTATGTAAGACGGTAAGTGTGTATGTATGTAAGACGGTAAGTGTGTATGTATGTAAGACGGTAAGTGTGTATGTATGTAAGACGGTAAGTGTGTATGTATGTAAGACGGTAAGTGTGTATGTATGTAAGACGGTAAGTGTGTATGTATGTAAGACGGTAAGTGTGTATGTATGTAAGACGGTAAGTGTGTATGTATGTAAGACGGTAAGTGTGTATGTATGTAAGACGGTAAGTGTGTATGTATGTAAGACGGTAAGTGTGTATGTATGTAAGACGGTAAGTGTGTATGTATGTAAGACGGTAAGTGTGTATGTATGTAAGACGGTAAGTGTGTATGTATGTAAGACGGTAAGTGTGTATGTATGTAAGACGGTAAGTGTGTATGTATGTAAGACGGTAAGTGTGTATGTATGTAAGACGGTAAGTGTGTATGTATGTAAGACGGTAAGTGTGTATGTATGTAAGACGGTAAGTGTGTATGTATGTAAGACGGTAAGTGTGTATGTATGTAAGACGGTAAGTGTGTATGTATGTAAGACGGTAAGTGTGTATGTATGTAAGACGGTAAGTGTGTATGTATGTAAGACGGTAAGTGTGTATGTATGTAAGACGGTAAGTGTGTATGTATGTAAGACGGTAAGTGTGTATGTATGTAAGACGGTAAGTGTGTATGTATGTAAGACGGTAAGTGTGTATGTATGTAAGACGGTAAGTGTGTATGTATGTAAGACGGTAAGTGTGTATGTATGTAAGACGGTAAGTGTGTATGTATGTAAGACGGTAAGTGTGTATGTATGTAAGACGGTAAGTGTGTATGTATGTAAGACGGTAAGTGTGTATGTATGTAAGACGGTAAGTGTGTATGTATGTAAGACGGTAAGTGTGTATGTATGTAAGACGGTAAGTGTGTATGTATGTAAGACGGTAAGTGTGTATGTATGTAAGACGGTAAGTGTGTATGTATGTAAGACGGTAAGTGTGTATGTATGTAAGACGGTAAGTGTGTATGTATGTAAGACGGTAAGTGTGTATGTATGTAAGACGGTAAGTGTGTATGTATGTAAGACGGTAAGTGTGTATGTATGTAAGACGGTAAGTGTGTATGTATGTAAGACGGTAAGTGTGTATGTATGTAAGACGGTAAGTGTGTATGTATGTAAGACGGTAAGTGTGTATGTATGTAAGACGGTAAGTGTGTATGTATGTAAGACGGTAAGTGTGTATGTATGTAAGACGGTAAGTGTGTATGTATGTAAGACGGTAAGTGTGTATGTATGTAAGACGGTAAGTGTGTATGTATGTAAGACGGTAAGTGTGTATGTATGTAAGACGGTAAGTGTGTATGTATGTAAGACGGTAAGTGTGTATGTATGTAAGACGGTAAGTGTGTATGTATGTAAGACGGTAAGTGTGTATGTATGTAAGACGGTAAGTGTGTATGTATGTAAGACGGTAAGTGTGTATGTATGTAAGACGGTAAGTGTGTATGTATGTAAGACGGTAAGTGTGTATGTATGTAAGACGGTAAGTGTGTATGTATGTAAGACGGTAAGTGTGTATGTATGTAAGACGGTAAGTGTGTATGTATGTAAGACGGTAAGTGTGTATGTATGTAAGACGGTAAGTGTGTATGTATGTAAGACGGTAAGTGTGTATGTATGTAAGACGGTAAGTGTGTATGTATGTAAGACGGTAAGTGTGTATGTATGTAAGACGGTAAGTGTGTATGTATGTAAGACGGTAAGTGTGTATGTATGTAAGACGGTAAGTGTGTATGTATGTAAGACGGTAAGTGTGTATGTATGTAAGACGGTAAGTGTGTATGTATGTAAGACGGTAAGTGTGTATGTATGTAAGACGGTAAGTGTGTATGTATGTAAGACGGTAAGTGTGTATGTATGTAAGACGGTAAGTGTGTATGTATGTAAGACGGTAAGTGTGTATGTATGTAAGACGGTAAGTGTGTATGTATGTAAGACGGTAAGTGTGTATGTATGTAAGACGGTAAGTGTGTATGTATGTAAGACGGTAAGTGTGTATGTATGTAAGACGGTAAGTGTGTATGTATGTAAGACGGTAAGTGTGTATGTATGTAAGACGGTAAGTGTGTATGTATGTAAGACGGTAAGTGTGTATGTATGTAAGACGGTAAGTGTGTATGTATGTAAGACGGTAAGTGTGTATGTATGTAAGACGGTAAGTGTGTATGTATGTAAGACGGTAAGTGTGTATGTATGTAAGACGGTAAGTGTGTATGTATGTAAGACGGTAAGTGTGTATGTATGTAAGACGGTAAGTGTGTATGTATGTAAGACGGTAAGTGTGTATGTATGTAAGACGGTAAGTGTGTATGTATGTAAGACGGTAAGTGTGTATGTATGTAAGACGGTAAGTGTGTATGTATGTAAGACGGTAAGTGTGTATGTATGTAAGACGGTAAGTGTGTATGTATGTAAGACGGTAAGTGTGTATGTATGTAAGACGGTAAGTGTGTATGTATGTAAGACGGTAAGTGTGTATGTATGTAAGACGGTAAGTGTGTATGTATGTAAGACGGTAAGTGTGTATGTATGTAAGACGGTAAGTGTGTATGTATGTAAGACGGTAAGTGTGTATGTATGTAAGACGGTAAGTGTGTATGTATGTAAGACGGTAAGTGTGTATGTATGTAAGACGGTAAGTGTGTATGTATGTAAGACGGTAAGTGTGTATGTATGTAAGACGGTAAGTGTGTATGTATGTAAGACGGTAAGTGTGTATGTATGTAAGACGGTAAGTGTGTATGTATGTAAGACGGTAAGTGTGTATGTATGTAAGACGGTAAGTGTGTATGTATGTAAGACGGTAAGTGTGTATGTATGTAAGACGGTAAGTGTGTATGTATGTAAGACGGTAAGTGTGTATGTATGTAAGACGGTAAGTGTGTATGTATGTAAGACGGTAAGTGTGTATGTATGTAAGACGGTAAGTGTGTATGTATGTAAGACGGTAAGTGTGTATGTATGTAAGACGGTAAGTGTGTATGTATGTAAGACGGTAAGTGTGTATGTATGTAAGACGGTAAGTGTGTATGTATGTAAGACGGTAAGTGTGTATGTATGTAAGACGGTAAGTGTGTATGTATGTAAGACGGTAAGTGTGTATGTATGTAAGACGGTAAGTGTGTATGTATGTAAGACGGTAAGTGTGTATGTATGTAAGACGGTAAGTGTGTATGTATGTAAGACGGTAAGTGTGTATGTATGTAAGACGGTAAGTGTGTATGTATGTAAGACGGTAAGTGTGTATGTATGTAAGACGGTAAGTGTGTATGTATGTAAGACGGTAAGTGTGTATGTATGTAAGACGGTAAGTGTGTATGTATGTAAGACGGTAAGTGTGTATGTATGTAAGACGGTAAGTGTGTATGTATGTAAGACGGTAAGTGTGTATGTATGTAAGACGGTAAGTGTGTATGTATGTAAGACGGTAAGTGTGTATGTATGTAAGACGGTAAGTGTGTATGTATGTAAGACGGTAAGTGTGTATGTATGTAAGACGGTAAGTGTGTATGTATGTAAGACGGTAAGTGTGTATGTATGTAAGACGGTAAGTGTGTATGTATGTAAGACGGTAAGTGTGTATGTATGTAAGACGGTAAGTGTGTATGTATGTAAGACGGTAAGTGTGTATGTATGTAAGACGGTAAGTGTGTATGTATGTAAGACGGTAAGTGTGTATGTATGTAAGACGGTAAGTGTGTATGTATGTAAGACGGTAAGTGTGTATGTATGTAAGACGGTAAGTGTGTATGTATGTAAGACGGTAAGTGTGTATGTATGTAAGACGGTAAGTGTGTATGTATGTAAGACGGTAAGTGTGTATGTATGTAAGACGGTAAGTGTGTATGTATGTAAGACGGTAAGTGTGTATGTATGTAAGACGGTAAGTGTGTATGTATGTAAGACGGTAAGTGTGTATGTATGTAAGACGGTAAGTGTGTATGTATGTAAGACGGTAAGTGTGTATGTATGTAAGACGGTAAGTGTGTATGTATGTAAGACGGTAAGTGTGTATGTATGTAAGACGGTAAGTGTGTATGTATGTAAGACGGTAAGTGTGTATGTATGTAAGACGGTAAGTGTGTATGTATGTAAGACGGTAAGTGTGTATGTATGTAAGACGGTAAGTGTGTATGTATGTAAGACGGTAAGTGTGTATGTATGTAAGACGGTAAGTGTGTATGTATGTAAGACGGTAAGTGTGTATGTATGTAAGACGGTAAGTGTGTATGTATGTAAGACGGTAAGTGTGTATGTATGTAAGACGGTAAGTGTGTATGTATGTAAGACGGTAAGTGTGTATGTATGTAAGACGGTAAGTGTGTATGTATGTAAGACGGTAAGTGTGTATGTATGTAAGACGGTAAGTGTGTATGTATGTAAGACGGTAAGTGTGTATGTATGTAAGACGGTAAGTGTGTATGTATGTAAGACGGTAAGTGTGTATGTATGTAAGACGGTAAGTGTGTATGTATGTAAGACGGTAAGTGTGTATGTATGTAAGACGGTAAGTGTGTATGTATGTAAGACGGTAAGTGTGTATGTATGTAAGACGGTAAGTGTGTATGTATGTAAGACGGTAAGTGTGTATGTATGTAAGACGGTAAGTGTGTATGTATGTAAGACGGTAAGTGTGTATGTATGTAAGACGGTAAGTGTGTATGTATGTAAGACGGTAAGTGTGTATGTATGTAAGACGGTAAGTGTGTATGTATGTAAGACGGTAAGTGTGTATGTATGTAAGACGGTAAGTGTGTATGTATGTAAGACGGTAAGTGTGTATGTATGTAAGACGGTAAGTGTGTATGTATGTAAGACGGTAAGTGTGTATGTATGTAAGACGGTAAGTGTGTATGTATGTAAGACGGTAAGTGTGTATGTATGTAAGACGGTAAGTGTGTATGTATGTAAGACGGTAAGTGTGTATGTATGTAAGACGGTAAGTGTGTATGTATGTAAGACGGTAAGTGTGTATGTATGTAAGACGGTAAGTGTGTATGTATGTAAGACGGTAAGTGTGTATGTATGTAAGACGGTAAGTGTGTATGTATGTAAGACGGTAAGTGTGTATGTATGTAAGACGGTAAGTGTGTATGTATGTAAGACGGTAAGTGTGTATGTATGTAAGACGGTAAGTGTGTATGTATGTAAGACGGTAAGTGTGTATGTATGTAAGACGGTAAGTGTGTATGTATGTAAGACGGTAAGTGTGTATGTATGTAAGACGGTAAGTGTGTATGTATGTAAGACGGTAAGTGTGTATGTATGTAAGACGGTAAGTGTGTATGTATGTAAGACGGTAAGTGTGTATGTATGTAAGACGGTAAGTGTGTATGTATGTAAGACGGTAAGTGTGTATGTATGTAAGACGGTAAGTGTGTATGTATGTAAGACGGTAAGTGTGTATGTATGTAAGACGGTAAGTGTGTATGTATGTAAGACGGTAAGTGTGTATGTATGTAAGACGGTAAGTGTGTATGTATGTAAGACGGTAAGTGTGTATGTATGTAAGACGGTAAGTGTGTATGTATGTAAGACGGTAAGTGTGTATGTATGTAAGACGGTAAGTGTGTATGTATGTAAGACGGTAAGTGTGTATGTATGTAAGACGGTAAGTGTGTATGTATGTAAGACGGTAAGTGTGTATGTATGTAAGACGGTAAGTGTGTATGTATGTAAGACGGTAAGTGTGTATGTATGTAAGACGGTAAGTGTGTATGTATGTAAGACGGTAAGTGTGTATGTATGTAAGACGGTAAGTGTGTATGTATGTAAGACGGTAAGTGTGTATGTATGTAAGACGGTAAGTGTGTATGTATGTAAGACGGTAAGTGTGTATGTATGTAAGACGGTAAGTGTGTATGTATGTAAGACGGTAAGTGTGTATGTATGTAAGACGGTAAGTGTGTATGTATGTAAGACGGTAAGTGTGTATGTATGTAAGACGGTAAGTGTGTATGTATGTAAGACGGTAAGTGTGTATGTATGTAAGACGGTAAGTGTGTATGTATGTAAGACGGTAAGTGTGTATGTATGTAAGACGGTAAGTGTGTATGTATGTAAGACGGTAAGTGTGTATGTATGTAAGACGGTAAGTGTGTATGTATGTAAGACGGTAAGTGTGTATGTATGTAAGACGGTAAGTGTGTATGTATGTAAGACGGTAAGTGTGTATGTATGTAAGACGGTAAGTGTGTATGTATGTAAGACGGTAAGTGTGTATGTATGTAAGACGGTAAGTGTGTATGTATGTAAGACGGTAAGTGTGTATGTATGTAAGACGGTAAGTGTGTATGTATGTAAGACGGTAAGTGTGTATGTATGTAAGACGGTAAGTGTGTATGTATGTAAGACGGTAAGTGTGTATGTATGTAAGACGGTAAGTGTGTATGTATGTAAGACGGTAAGTGTGTATGTATGTAAGACGGTAAGTGTGTATGTATGTAAGACGGTAAGTGTGTATGTATGTAAGACGGTAAGTGTGTATGTATGTAAGACGGTAAGTGTGTATGTATGTAAGACGGTAAGTGTGTATGTATGTAAGACGGTAAGTGTGTATGTATGTAAGACGGTAAGTGTGTATGTATGTAAGACGGTAAGTGTGTATGTATGTAAGACGGTAAGTGTGTATGTATGTAAGACGGTAAGTGTGTATGTATGTAAGACGGTAAGTGTGTATGTATGTAAGACGGTAAGTGTGTATGTATGTAAGACGGTAAGTGTGTATGTATGTAAGACGGTAAGTGTGTATGTATGTAAGACGGTAAGTGTGTATGTATGTAAGACGGTAAGTGTGTATGTATGTAAGACGGTAAGTGTGTATGTATGTAAGACGGTAAGTGTGTATGTATGTAAGACGGTAAGTGTGTATGTATGTAAGACGGTAAGTGTGTATGTATGTAAGACGGTAAGTGTGTATGTATGTAAGACGGTAAGTGTGTATGTATGTAAGACGGTAAGTGTGTATGTATGTAAGACGGTAAGTGTGTATGTATGTAAGACGGTAAGTGTGTATGTATGTAAGACGGTAAGTGTGTATGTATGTAAGACGGTAAGTGTGTATGTATGTAAGACGGTAAGTGTGTATGTATGTAAGACGGTAAGTGTGTATGTATGTAAGACGGTAAGTGTGTATGTATGTAAGACGGTAAGTGTGTATGTATGTAAGACGGTAAGTGTGTATGTATGTAAGACGGTAAGTGTGTATGTATGTAAGACGGTAAGTGTGTATGTATGTAAGACGGTAAGTGTGTATGTATGTAAGACGGTAAGTGTGTATGTATGTAAGACGGTAAGTGTGTATGTATGTAAGACGGTAAGTGTGTATGTATGTAAGACGGTAAGTGTGTATGTATGTAAGACGGTAAGTGTGTATGTATGTAAGACGGTAAGTGTGTATGTATGTAAGACGGTAAGTGTGTATGTATGTAAGACGGTAAGTGTGTATGTATGTAAGACGGTAAGTGTGTATGTATGTAAGACGGTAAGTGTGTATGTATGTAAGACGGTAAGTGTGTATGTATGTAAGACGGTAAGTGTGTATGTATGTAAGACGGTAAGTGTGTATGTATGTAAGACGGTAAGTGTGTATGTATGTAAGACGGTAAGTGTGTATGTATGTAAGACGGTAAGTGTGTATGTATGTAAGACGGTAAGTGTGTATGTATGTAAGACGGTAAGTGTGTATGTATGTAAGACGGTAAGTGTGTATGTATGTAAGACGGTAAGTGTGTATGTATGTAAGACGGTAAGTGTGTATGTATGTAAGACGGTAAGTGTGTATGTATGTAAGACGGTAAGTGTGTATGTATGTAAGACGGTAAGTGTGTATGTATGTAAGACGGTAAGTGTGTATGTATGTAAGACGGTAAGTGTGTATGTATGTAAGACGGTAAGTGTGTATGTATGTAAGACGGTAAGTGTGTATGTATGTAAGACGGTAAGTGTGTATGTATGTAAGACGGTAAGTGTGTATGTATGTAAGACGGTAAGTGTGTATGTATGTAAGACGGTAAGTGTGTATGTATGTAAGACGGTAAGTGTGTATGTATGTAAGACGGTAAGTGTGTATGTATGTAAGACGGTAAGTGTGTATGTATGTAAGACGGTAAGTGTGTATGTATGTAAGACGGTAAGTGTGTATGTATGTAAGACGGTAAGTGTGTATGTATGTAAGACGGTAAGTGTGTATGTATGTAAGACGGTAAGTGTGTATGTATGTAAGACGGTAAGTGTGTATGTATGTAAGACGGTAAGTGTGTATGTATGTAAGACGGTAAGTGTGTATGTATGTAAGACGGTAAGTGTGTATGTATGTAAGACGGTAAGTGTGTATGTATGTAAGACGGTAAGTGTGTATGTATGTAAGACGGTAAGTGTGTATGTATGTAAGACGGTAAGTGTGTATGTATGTAAGACGGTAAGTGTGTATGTATGTAAGACGGTAAGTGTGTATGTATGTAAGACGGTAAGTGTGTATGTATGTAAGACGGTAAGTGTGTATGTATGTAAGACGGTAAGTGTGTATGTATGTAAGACGGTAAGTGTGTATGTATGTAAGACGGTAAGTGTGTATGTATGTAAGACGGTAAGTGTGTATGTATGTAAGACGGTAAGTGTGTATGTATGTAAGACGGTAAGTGTGTATGTATGTAAGACGGTAAGTGTGTATGTATGTAAGACGGTAAGTGTGTATGTATGTAAGACGGTAAGTGTGTATGTATGTAAGACGGTAAGTGTGTATGTATGTAAGACGGTAAGTGTGTATGTATGTAAGACGGTAAGTGTGTATGTATGTAAGACGGTAAGTGTGTATGTATGTAAGACGGTAAGTGTGTATGTATGTAAGACGGTAAGTGTGTATGTATGTAAGACGGTAAGTGTGTATGTATGTAAGACGGTAAGTGTGTATGTATGTAAGACGGTAAGTGTGTATGTATGTAAGACGGTAAGTGTGTATGTATGTAAGACGGTAAGTGTGTATGTATGTAAGACGGTAAGTGTGTATGTATGTAAGACGGTAAGTGTGTATGTATGTAAGACGGTAAGTGTGTATGTATGTAAGACGGTAAGTGTGTATGTATGTAAGACGGTAAGTGTGTATGTATGTAAGACGGTAAGTGTGTATGTATGTAAGACGGTAAGTGTGTATGTATGTAAGACGGTAAGTGTGTATGTATGTAAGACGGTAAGTGTGTATGTATGTAAGACGGTAAGTGTGTATGTATGTAAGACGGTAAGTGTGTATGTATGTAAGACGGTAAGTGTGTATGTATGTAAGACGGTAAGTGTGTATGTATGTAAGACGGTAAGTGTGTATGTATGTAAGACGGTAAGTGTGTATGTATGTAAGACGGTAAGTGTGTATGTATGTAAGACGGTAAGTGTGTATGTATGTAAGACGGTAAGTGTGTATGTATGTAAGACGGTAAGTGTGTATGTATGTAAGACGGTAAGTGTGTATGTATGTAAGACGGTAAGTGTGTATGTATGTAAGACGGTAAGTGTGTATGTATGTAAGACGGTAAGTGTGTATGTATGTAAGACGGTAAGTGTGTATGTATGTAAGACGGTAAGTGTGTATGTATGTAAGACGGTAAGTGTGTATGTATGTAAGACGGTAAGTGTGTATGTATGTAAGACGGTAAGTGTGTATGTATGTAAGACGGTAAGTGTGTATGTATGTAAGACGGTAAGTGTGTATGTATGTAAGACGGTAAGTGTGTATGTATGTAAGACGGTAAGTGTGTATGTATGTAAGACGGTAAGTGTGTATGTATGTAAGACGGTAAGTGTGTATGTATGTAAGACGGTAAGTGTGTATGTATGTAAGACGGTAAGTGTGTATGTATGTAAGACGGTAAGTGTGTATGTATGTAAGACGGTAAGTGTGTATGTATGTAAGACGGTAAGTGTGTATGTATGTAAGACGGTAAGTGTGTATGTATGTAAGACGGTAAGTGTGTATGTATGTAAGACGGTAAGTGTGTATGTATGTAAGACGGTAAGTGTGTATGTATGTAAGACGGTAAGTGTGTATGTATGTAAGACGGTAAGTGTGTATGTATGTAAGACGGTAAGTGTGTATGTATGTAAGACGGTAAGTGTGTATGTATGTAAGACGGTAAGTGTGTATGTATGTAAGACGGTAAGTGTGTATGTATGTAAGACGGTAAGTGTGTATGTATGTAAGACGGTAAGTGTGTATGTATGTAAGACGGTAAGTGTGTATGTATGTAAGACGGTAAGTGTGTATGTATGTAAGACGGTAAGTGTGTATGTATGTAAGACGGTAAGTGTGTATGTATGTAAGACGGTAAGTGTGTATGTATGTAAGACGGTAAGTGTGTATGTATGTAAGACGGTAAGTGTGTATGTATGTAAGACGGTAAGTGTGTATGTATGTAAGACGGTAAGTGTGTATGTATGTAAGACGGTAAGTGTGTATGTATGTAAGACGGTAAGTGTGTATGTATGTAAGACGGTAAGTGTGTATGTATGTAAGACGGTAAGTGTGTATGTATGTAAGACGGTAAGTGTGTATGTATGTAAGACGGTAAGTGTGTATGTATGTAAGACGGTAAGTGTGTATGTATGTAAGACGGTAAGTGTGTATGTATGTAAGACGGTAAGTGTGTATGTATGTAAGACGGTAAGTGTGTATGTATGTAAGACGGTAAGTGTGTATGTATGTAAGACGGTAAGTGTGTATGTATGTAAGACGGTAAGTGTGTATGTATGTAAGACGGTAAGTGTGTATGTATGTAAGACGGTAAGTGTGTATGTATGTAAGACGGTAAGTGTGTATGTATGTAAGACGGTAAGTGTGTATGTATGTAAGACGGTAAGTGTGTATGTATGTAAGACGGTAAGTGTGTATGTATGTAAGACGGTAAGTGTGTATGTATGTAAGACGGTAAGTGTGTATGTATGTAAGACGGTAAGTGTGTATGTATGTAAGACGGTAAGTGTGTATGTATGTAAGACGGTAAGTGTGTATGTATGTAAGACGGTAAGTGTGTATGTATGTAAGACGGTAAGTGTGTATGTATGTAAGACGGTAAGTGTGTATGTATGTAAGACGGTAAGTGTGTATGTATGTAAGACGGTAAGTGTGTATGTATGTAAGACGGTAAGTGTGTATGTATGTAAGACGGTAAGTGTGTATGTATGTAAGACGGTAAGTGTGTATGTATGTAAGACGGTAAGTGTGTATGTATGTAAGACGGTAAGTGTGTATGTATGTAAGACGGTAAGTGTGTATGTATGTAAGACGGTAAGTGTGTATGTATGTAAGACGGTAAGTGTGTATGTATGTAAGACGGTAAGTGTGTATGTATGTAAGACGGTAAGTGTGTATGTATGTAAGACGGTAAGTGTGTATGTATGTAAGACGGTAAGTGTGTATGTATGTAAGACGGTAAGTGTGTATGTATGTAAGACGGTAAGTGTGTATGTATGTAAGACGGTAAGTGTGTATGTATGTAAGACGGTAAGTGTGTATGTATGTAAGACGGTAAGTGTGTATGTATGTAAGACGGTAAGTGTGTATGTATGTAAGACGGTAAGTGTGTATGTATGTAAGACGGTAAGTGTGTATGTATGTAAGACGGTAAGTGTGTATGTATGTAAGACGGTAAGTGTGTATGTATGTAAGACGGTAAGTGTGTATGTATGTAAGACGGTAAGTGTGTATGTATGTAAGACGGTAAGTGTGTATGTATGTAAGACGGTAAGTGTGTATGTATGTAAGACGGTAAGTGTGTATGTATGTAAGACGGTAAGTGTGTATGTATGTAAGACGGTAAGTGTGTATGTATGTAAGACGGTAAGTGTGTATGTATGTAAGACGGTAAGTGTGTATGTATGTAAGACGGTAAGTGTGTATGTATGTAAGACGGTAAGTGTGTATGTATGTAAGACGGTAAGTGTGTATGTATGTAAGACGGTAAGTGTGTATGTATGTAAGACGGTAAGTGTGTATGTATGTAAGACGGTAAGTGTGTATGTATGTAAGACGGTAAGTGTGTATGTATGTAAGACGGTAAGTGTGTATGTATGTAAGACGGTAAGTGTGTATGTATGTAAGACGGTAAGTGTGTATGTATGTAAGACGGTAAGTGTGTATGTATGTAAGACGGTAAGTGTGTATGTATGTAAGACGGTAAGTGTGTATGTATGTAAGACGGTAAGTGTGTATGTATGTAAGACGGTAAGTGTGTATGTATGTAAGACGGTAAGTGTGTATGTATGTAAGACGGTAAGTGTGTATGTATGTAAGACGGTAAGTGTGTATGTATGTAAGACGGTAAGTGTGTATGTATGTAAGACGGTAAGTGTGTATGTATGTAAGACGGTAAGTGTGTATGTATGTAAGACGGTAAGTGTGTATGTATGTAAGACGGTAAGTGTGTATGTATGTAAGACGGTAAGTGTGTATGTATGTAAGACGGTAAGTGTGTATGTATGTAAGACGGTAAGTGTGTATGTATGTAAGACGGTAAGTGTGTATGTATGTAAGACGGTAAGTGTGTATGTATGTAAGACGGTAAGTGTGTATGTATGTAAGACGGTAAGTGTGTATGTATGTAAGACGGTAAGTGTGTATGTATGTAAGACGGTAAGTGTGTATGTATGTAAGACGGTAAGTGTGTATGTATGTAAGACGGTAAGTGTGTATGTATGTAAGACGGTAAGTGTGTATGTATGTAAGACGGTAAGTGTGTATGTATGTAAGACGGTAAGTGTGTATGTATGTAAGACGGTAAGTGTGTATGTATGTAAGACGGTAAGTGTGTATGTATGTAAGACGGTAAGTGTGTATGTATGTAAGACGGTAAGTGTGTATGTATGTAAGACGGTAAGTGTGTATGTATGTAAGACGGTAAGTGTGTATGTATGTAAGACGGTAAGTGTGTATGTATGTAAGACGGTAAGTGTGTATGTATGTAAGACGGTAAGTGTGTATGTATGTAAGACGGTAAGTGTGTATGTATGTAAGACGGTAAGTGTGTATGTATGTAAGACGGTAAGTGTGTATGTATGTAAGACGGTAAGTGTGTATGTATGTAAGACGGTAAGTGTGTATGTATGTAAGACGGTAAGTGTGTATGTATGTAAGACGGTAAGTGTGTATGTATGTAAGACGGTAAGTGTGTATGTATGTAAGACGGTAAGTGTGTATGTATGTAAGACGGTAAGTGTGTATGTATGTAAGACGGTAAGTGTGTATGTATGTAAGACGGTAAGTGTGTATGTATGTAAGACGGTAAGTGTGTATGTATGTAAGACGGTAAGTGTGTATGTATGTAAGACGGTAAGTGTGTATGTATGTAAGACGGTAAGTGTGTATGTATGTAAGACGGTAAGTGTGTATGTATGTAAGACGGTAAGTGTGTATGTATGTAAGACGGTAAGTGTGTATGTATGTAAGACGGTAAGTGTGTATGTATGTAAGACGGTAAGTGTGTATGTATGTAAGACGGTAAGTGTGTATGTATGTAAGACGGTAAGTGTGTATGTATGTAAGACGGTAAGTGTGTATGTATGTAAGACGGTAAGTGTGTATGTATGTAAGACGGTAAGTGTGTATGTATGTAAGACGGTAAGTGTGTATGTATGTAAGACGGTAAGTGTGTATGTATGTAAGACGGTAAGTGTGTATGTATGTAAGACGGTAAGTGTGTATGTATGTAAGACGGTAAGTGTGTATGTATGTAAGACGGTAAGTGTGTATGTATGTAAGACGGTAAGTGTGTATGTATGTAAGACGGTAAGTGTGTATGTATGTAAGACGGTAAGTGTGTATGTATGTAAGACGGTAAGTGTGTATGTATGTAAGACGGTAAGTGTGTATGTATGTAAGACGGTAAGTGTGTATGTATGTAAGACGGTAAGTGTGTATGTATGTAAGACGGTAAGTGTGTATGTATGTAAGACGGTAAGTGTGTATGTATGTAAGACGGTAAGTGTGTATGTATGTAAGACGGTAAGTGTGTATGTATGTAAGACGGTAAGTGTGTATGTATGTAAGACGGTAAGTGTGTATGTATGTAAGACGGTAAGTGTGTATGTATGTAAGACGGTAAGTGTGTATGTATGTAAGACGGTAAGTGTGTATGTATGTAAGACGGTAAGTGTGTATGTATGTAAGACGGTAAGTGTGTATGTATGTAAGACGGTAAGTGTGTATGTATGTAAGACGGTAAGTGTGTATGTATGTAAGACGGTAAGTGTGTATGTATGTAAGACGGTAAGTGTGTATGTATGTAAGACGGTAAGTGTGTATGTATGTAAGACGGTAAGTGTGTATGTATGTAAGACGGTAAGTGTGTATGTATGTAAGACGGTAAGTGTGTATGTATGTAAGACGGTAAGTGTGTATGTATGTAAGACGGTAAGTGTGTATGTATGTAAGACGGTAAGTGTGTATGTATGTAAGACGGTAAGTGTGTATGTATGTAAGACGGTAAGTGTGTATGTATGTAAGACGGTAAGTGTGTATGTATGTAAGACGGTAAGTGTGTATGTATGTAAGACGGTAAGTGTGTATGTATGTAAGACGGTAAGTGTGTATGTATGTAAGACGGTAAGTGTGTATGTATGTAAGACGGTAAGTGTGTATGTATGTAAGACGGTAAGTGTGTATGTATGTAAGACGGTAAGTGTGTATGTATGTAAGACGGTAAGTGTGTATGTATGTAAGACGGTAAGTGTGTATGTATGTAAGACGGTAAGTGTGTATGTATGTAAGACGGTAAGTGTGTATGTATGTAAGACGGTAAGTGTGTATGTATGTAAGACGGTAAGTGTGTATGTATGTAAGACGGTAAGTGTGTATGTATGTAAGACGGTAAGTGTGTATGTATGTAAGACGGTAAGTGTGTATGTATGTAAGACGGTAAGTGTGTATGTATGTAAGACGGTAAGTGTGTATGTATGTAAGACGGTAAGTGTGTATGTATGTAAGACGGTAAGTGTGTATGTATGTAAGACGGTAAGTGTGTATGTATGTAAGACGGTAAGTGTGTATGTATGTAAGACGGTAAGTGTGTATGTATGTAAGACGGTAAGTGTGTATGTATGTAAGACGGTAAGTGTGTATGTATGTAAGACGGTAAGTGTGTATGTATGTAAGACGGTAAGTGTGTATGTATGTAAGACGGTAAGTGTGTATGTATGTAAGACGGTAAGTGTGTATGTATGTAAGACGGTAAGTGTGTATGTATGTAAGACGGTAAGTGTGTATGTATGTAAGACGGTAAGTGTGTATGTATGTAAGACGGTAAGTGTGTATGTATGTAAGACGGTAAGTGTGTATGTATGTAAGACGGTAAGTGTGTATGTATGTAAGACGGTAAGTGTGTATGTATGTAAGACGGTAAGTGTGTATGTATGTAAGACGGTAAGTGTGTATGTATGTAAGACGGTAAGTGTGTATGTATGTAAGACGGTAAGTGTGTATGTATGTAAGACGGTAAGTGTGTATGTATGTAAGACGGTAAGTGTGTATGTATGTAAGACGGTAAGTGTGTATGTATGTAAGACGGTAAGTGTGTATGTATGTAAGACGGTAAGTGTGTATGTATGTAAGACGGTAAGTGTGTATGTATGTAAGACGGTAAGTGTGTATGTATGTAAGACGGTAAGTGTGTATGTATGTAAGACGGTAAGTGTGTATGTATGTAAGACGGTAAGTGTGTATGTATGTAAGACGGTAAGTGTGTATGTATGTAAGACGGTAAGTGTGTATGTATGTAAGACGGTAAGTGTGTATGTATGTAAGACGGTAAGTGTGTATGTATGTAAGACGGTAAGTGTGTATGTATGTAAGACGGTAAGTGTGTATGTATGTAAGACGGTAAGTGTGTATGTATGTAAGACGGTAAGTGTGTATGTATGTAAGACGGTAAGTGTGTATGTATGTAAGACGGTAAGTGTGTATGTATGTAAGACGGTAAGTGTGTATGTATGTAAGACGGTAAGTGTGTATGTATGTAAGACGGTAAGTGTGTATGTATGTAAGACGGTAAGTGTGTATGTATGTAAGACGGTAAGTGTGTATGTATGTAAGACGGTAAGTGTGTATGTATGTAAGACGGTAAGTGTGTATGTATGTAAGACGGTAAGTGTGTATGTATGTAAGACGGTAAGTGTGTATGTATGTAAGACGGTAAGTGTGTATGTATGTAAGACGGTAAGTGTGTATGTATGTAAGACGGTAAGTGTGTATGTATGTAAGACGGTAAGTGTGTATGTATGTAAGACGGTAAGTGTGTATGTATGTAAGACGGTAAGTGTGTATGTATGTAAGACGGTAAGTGTGTATGTATGTAAGACGGTAAGTGTGTATGTATGTAAGACGGTAAGTGTGTATGTATGTAAGACGGTAAGTGTGTATGTATGTAAGACGGTAAGTGTGTATGTATGTAAGACGGTAAGTGTGTATGTATGTAAGACGGTAAGTGTGTATGTATGTAAGACGGTAAGTGTGTATGTATGTAAGACGGTAAGTGTGTATGTATGTAAGACGGTAAGTGTGTATGTATGTAAGACGGTAAGTGTGTATGTATGTAAGACGGTAAGTGTGTATGTATGTAAGACGGTAAGTGTGTATGTATGTAAGACGGTAAGTGTGTATGTATGTAAGACGGTAAGTGTGTATGTATGTAAGACGGTAAGTGTGTATGTATGTAAGACGGTAAGTGTGTATGTATGTAAGACGGTAAGTGTGTATGTATGTAAGACGGTAAGTGTGTATGTATGTAAGACGGTAAGTGTGTATGTATGTAAGACGGTAAGTGTGTATGTATGTAAGACGGTAAGTGTGTATGTATGTAAGACGGTAAGTGTGTATGTATGTAAGACGGTAAGTGTGTATGTATGTAAGACGGTAAGTGTGTATGTATGTAAGACGGTAAGTGTGTATGTATGTAAGACGGTAAGTGTGTATGTATGTAAGACGGTAAGTGTGTATGTATGTAAGACGGTAAGTGTGTATGTATGTAAGACGGTAAGTGTGTATGTATGTAAGACGGTAAGTGTGTATGTATGTAAGACGGTAAGTGTGTATGTATGTAAGACGGTAAGTGTGTATGTATGTAAGACGGTAAGTGTGTATGTATGTAAGACGGTAAGTGTGTATGTATGTAAGACGGTAAGTGTGTATGTATGTAAGACGGTAAGTGTGTATGTATGTAAGACGGTAAGTGTGTATGTATGTAAGACGGTAAGTGTGTATGTATGTAAGACGGTAAGTGTGTATGTATGTAAGACGGTAAGTGTGTATGTATGTAAGACGGTAAGTGTGTATGTATGTAAGACGGTAAGTGTGTATGTATGTAAGACGGTAAGTGTGTATGTATGTAAGACGGTAAGTGTGTATGTATGTAAGACGGTAAGTGTGTATGTATGTAAGACGGTAAGTGTGTATGTATGTAAGACGGTAAGTGTGTATGTATGTAAGACGGTAAGTGTGTATGTATGTAAGACGGTAAGTGTGTATGTATGTAAGACGGTAAGTGTGTATGTATGTAAGACGGTAAGTGTGTATGTATGTAAGACGGTAAGTGTGTATGTATGTAAGACGGTAAGTGTGTATGTATGTAAGACGGTAAGTGTGTATGTATGTAAGACGGTAAGTGTGTATGTATGTAAGACGGTAAGTGTGTATGTATGTAAGACGGTAAGTGTGTATGTATGTAAGACGGTAAGTGTGTATGTATGTAAGACGGTAAGTGTGTATGTATGTAAGACGGTAAGTGTGTATGTATGTAAGACGGTAAGTGTGTATGTATGTAAGACGGTAAGTGTGTATGTATGTAAGACGGTAAGTGTGTATGTATGTAAGACGGTAAGTGTGTATGTATGTAAGACGGTAAGTGTGTATGTATGTAAGACGGTAAGTGTGTATGTATGTAAGACGGTAAGTGTGTATGTATGTAAGACGGTAAGTGTGTATGTATGTAAGACGGTAAGTGTGTATGTATGTAAGACGGTAAGTGTGTATGTATGTAAGACGGTAAGTGTGTATGTATGTAAGACGGTAAGTGTGTATGTATGTAAGACGGTAAGTGTGTATGTATGTAAGACGGTAAGTGTGTATGTATGTAAGACGGTAAGTGTGTATGTATGTAAGACGGTAAGTGTGTATGTATGTAAGACGGTAAGTGTGTATGTATGTAAGACGGTAAGTGTGTATGTATGTAAGACGGTAAGTGTGTATGTATGTAAGACGGTAAGTGTGTATGTATGTAAGACGGTAAGTGTGTATGTATGTAAGACGGTAAGTGTGTATGTATGTAAGACGGTAAGTGTGTATGTATGTAAGACGGTAAGTGTGTATGTATGTAAGACGGTAAGTGTGTATGTATGTAAGACGGTAAGTGTGTATGTATGTAAGACGGTAAGTGTGTATGTATGTAAGACGGTAAGTGTGTATGTATGTAAGACGGTAAGTGTGTATGTATGTAAGACGGTAAGTGTGTATGTATGTAAGACGGTAAGTGTGTATGTATGTAAGACGGTAAGTGTGTATGTATGTAAGACGGTAAGTGTGTATGTATGTAAGACGGTAAGTGTGTATGTATGTAAGACGGTAAGTGTGTATGTATGTAAGACGGTAAGTGTGTATGTATGTAAGACGGTAAGTGTGTATGTATGTAAGACGGTAAGTGTGTATGTATGTAAGACGGTAAGTGTGTATGTATGTAAGACGGTAAGTGTGTATGTATGTAAGACGGTAAGTGTGTATGTATGTAAGACGGTAAGTGTGTATGTATGTAAGACGGTAAGTGTGTATGTATGTAAGACGGTAAGTGTGTATGTATGTAAGACGGTAAGTGTGTATGTATGTAAGACGGTAAGTGTGTATGTATGTAAGACGGTAAGTGTGTATGTATGTAAGACGGTAAGTGTGTATGTATGTAAGACGGTAAGTGTGTATGTATGTAAGACGGTAAGTGTGTATGTATGTAAGACGGTAAGTGTGTATGTATGTAAGACGGTAAGTGTGTATGTATGTAAGACGGTAAGTGTGTATGTATGTAAGACGGTAAGTGTGTATGTATGTAAGACGGTAAGTGTGTATGTATGTAAGACGGTAAGTGTGTATGTATGTAAGACGGTAAGTGTGTATGTATGTAAGACGGTAAGTGTGTATGTATGTAAGACGGTAAGTGTGTATGTATGTAAGACGGTAAGTGTGTATGTATGTAAGACGGTAAGTGTGTATGTATGTAAGACGGTAAGTGTGTATGTATGTAAGACGGTAAGTGTGTATGTATGTAAGACGGTAAGTGTGTATGTATGTAAGACGGTAAGTGTGTATGTATGTAAGACGGTAAGTGTGTATGTATGTAAGACGGTAAGTGTGTATGTATGTAAGACGGTAAGTGTGTATGTATGTAAGACGGTAAGTGTGTATGTATGTAAGACGGTAAGTGTGTATGTATGTAAGACGGTAAGTGTGTATGTATGTAAGACGGTAAGTGTGTATGTATGTAAGACGGTAAGTGTGTATGTATGTAAGACGGTAAGTGTGTATGTATGTAAGACGGTAAGTGTGTATGTATGTAAGACGGTAAGTGTGTATGTATGTAAGACGGTAAGTGTGTATGTATGTAAGACGGTAAGTGTGTATGTATGTAAGACGGTAAGTGTGTATGTATGTAAGACGGTAAGTGTGTATGTATGTAAGACGGTAAGTGTGTATGTATGTAAGACGGTAAGTGTGTATGTATGTAAGACGGTAAGTGTGTATGTATGTAAGACGGTAAGTGTGTATGTATGTAAGACGGTAAGTGTGTATGTATGTAAGACGGTAAGTGTGTATGTATGTAAGACGGTAAGTGTGTATGTATGTAAGACGGTAAGTGTGTATGTATGTAAGACGGTAAGTGTGTATGTATGTAAGACGGTAAGTGTGTATGTATGTAAGACGGTAAGTGTGTATGTATGTAAGACGGTAAGTGTGTATGTATGTAAGACGGTAAGTGTGTATGTATGTAAGACGGTAAGTGTGTATGTATGTAAGACGGTAAGTGTGTATGTATGTAAGACGGTAAGTGTGTATGTATGTAAGACGGTAAGTGTGTATGTATGTAAGACGGTAAGTGTGTATGTATGTAAGACGGTAAGTGTGTATGTATGTAAGACGGTAAGTGTGTATGTATGTAAGACGGTAAGTGTGTATGTATGTAAGACGGTAAGTGTGTATGTATGTAAGACGGTAAGTGTGTATGTATGTAAGACGGTAAGTGTGTATGTATGTAAGACGGTAAGTGTGTATGTATGTAAGACGGTAAGTGTGTATGTATGTAAGACGGTAAGTGTGTATGTATGTAAGACGGTAAGTGTGTATGTATGTAAGACGGTAAGTGTGTATGTATGTAAGACGGTAAGTGTGTATGTATGTAAGACGGTAAGTGTGTATGTATGTAAGACGGTAAGTGTGTATGTATGTAAGACGGTAAGTGTGTATGTATGTAAGACGGTAAGTGTGTATGTATGTAAGACGGTAAGTGTGTATGTATGTAAGACGGTAAGTGTGTATGTATGTAAGACGGTAAGTGTGTATGTATGTAAGACGGTAAGTGTGTATGTATGTAAGACGGTAAGTGTGTATGTATGTAAGACGGTAAGTGTGTATGTATGTAAGACGGTAAGTGTGTATGTATGTAAGACGGTAAGTGTGTATGTATGTAAGACGGTAAGTGTGTATGTATGTAAGACGGTAAGTGTGTATGTATGTAAGACGGTAAGTGTGTATGTATGTAAGACGGTAAGTGTGTATGTATGTAAGACGGTAAGTGTGTATGTATGTAAGACGGTAAGTGTGTATGTATGTAAGACGGTAAGTGTGTATGTATGTAAGACGGTAAGTGTGTATGTATGTAAGACGGTAAGTGTGTATGTATGTAAGACGGTAAGTGTGTATGTATGTAAGACGGTAAGTGTGTATGTATGTAAGACGGTAAGTGTGTATGTATGTAAGACGGTAAGTGTGTATGTATGTAAGACGGTAAGTGTGTATGTATGTAAGACGGTAAGTGTGTATGTATGTAAGACGGTAAGTGTGTATGTATGTAAGACGGTAAGTGTGTATGTATGTAAGACGGTAAGTGTGTATGTATGTAAGACGGTAAGTGTGTATGTATGTAAGACGGTAAGTGTGTATGTATGTAAGACGGTAAGTGTGTATGTATGTAAGACGGTAAGTGTGTATGTATGTAAGACGGTAAGTGTGTATGTATGTAAGACGGTAAGTGTGTATGTATGTAAGACGGTAAGTGTGTATGTATGTAAGACGGTAAGTGTGTATGTATGTAAGACGGTAAGTGTGTATGTATGTAAGACGGTAAGTGTGTATGTATGTAAGACGGTAAGTGTGTATGTATGTAAGACGGTAAGTGTGTATGTATGTAAGACGGTAAGTGTGTATGTATGTAAGACGGTAAGTGTGTATGTATGTAAGACGGTAAGTGTGTATGTATGTAAGACGGTAAGTGTGTATGTATGTAAGACGGTAAGTGTGTATGTATGTAAGACGGTAAGTGTGTATGTATGTAAGACGGTAAGTGTGTATGTATGTAAGACGGTAAGTGTGTATGTATGTAAGACGGTAAGTGTGTATGTATGTAAGACGGTAAGTGTGTATGTATGTAAGACGGTAAGTGTGTATGTATGTAAGACGGTAAGTGTGTATGTATGTAAGACGGTAAGTGTGTATGTATGTAAGACGGTAAGTGTGTATGTATGTAAGACGGTAAGTGTGTATGTATGTAAGACGGTAAGTGTGTATGTATGTAAGACGGTAAGTGTGTATGTATGTAAGACGGTAAGTGTGTATGTATGTAAGACGGTAAGTGTGTATGTATGTAAGACGGTAAGTGTGTATGTATGTAAGACGGTAAGTGTGTATGTATGTAAGACGGTAAGTCGTGTATGTATGTAAGACGGTAAGTGTGTATGTATGTAAGACGGTAAGTGTGTATGTATGTAAGACGGTAAGTGTGTATGTATGTAAGACGGTAAGTGTGTATGTATGTAAGACGGTAAGTGTGTATGTATGTAAGACGGTAAGTGTGTATGTATGTAAGACGGTAAGTGTGTATGTATGTAAGACGGTAAGTGTGTATGTATGTAAGACGGTAAGTGTGTATGTATGTAAGACGGTAAGTGTGTATGTATGTAAGACGGTAAGTGTGTATGTATGTAAGACGGTAAGTGTGTATGTATGTAAGACGGTAAGTGTGTATGTATGTAAGACGGTAAGTGTGTATGTATGTAAGACGGTAAGTGTGTATGTATGTAAGACGGTAAGTGTGTATGTATGTAAGACGGTAAGTGTGTATGTATGTAAGACGGTAAGTGTGTATGTATGTAAGACGGTAAGTGTGTATGTATGTAAGACGGTAAGTGTGTATGTATGTAAGACGGTAAGTGTGTATGTATGTAAGACGGTAAGTGTGTATGTATGTAAGACGGTAAGTGTGTATGTATGTAAGACGGTAAGTGTGTATGTATGTAAGACGGTAAGTGTGTATGTATGTAAGACGGTAAGTGTGTATGTATGTAAGACGGTAAGTGTGTATGTATGTAAGACGGTAAGTGTGTATGTATGTAAGACGGTAAGTGTGTATGTATGTAAGACGGTAAGTGTGTATGTATGTAAGACGGTAAGTGTGTATGTATGTAAGACGGTAAGTGTGTATGTATGTAAGACGGTAAGTGTGTATGTATGTAAGACGGTAAGTGTGTATGTATGTAAGACGGTAAGTGTGTATGTATGTAAGACGGTAAGTGTGTATGTATGTAAGACGGTAAGTGTGTATGTATGTAAGACGGTAAGTGTGTATGTATGTAAGACGGTAAGTGTGTATGTATGTAAGACGGTAAGTGTGTATGTATGTAAGACGGTAAGTGTGTATGTATGTAAGACGGTAAGTGTGTATGTATGTAAGACGGTAAGTGTGTATGTATGTAAGACGGTAAGTGTGTATGTATGTAAGACGGTAAGTGTGTATGTATGTAAGACGGTAAGTGTGTATGTATGTAAGACGGTAAGTGTGTATGTATGTAAGACGGTAAGTGTGTATGTATGTAAGACGGTAAGTGTGTATGTATGTAAGACGGTAAGTGTGTATGTATGTAAGACGGTAAGTGTGTATGTATGTAAGACGGTAAGTGTGTATGTATGTAAGACGGTAAGTGTGTATGTATGTAAGACGGTAAGTGTGTATGTATGTAAGACGGTAAGTGTGTATGTATGTAAGACGGTAAGTGTGTATGTATGTAAGACGGTAAGTGTGTATGTATGTAAGACGGTAAGTGTGTATGTATGTAAGACGGTAAGTGTGTATGTATGTAAGACGGTAAGTGTGTATGTATGTAAGACGGTAAGTGTGTATGTATGTAAGACGGTAAGTGTGTATGTATGTAAGACGGTAAGTGTGTATGTATGTAAGACGGTAAGTGTGTATGTATGTAAGACGGTAAGTGTGTATGTATGTAAGACGGTAAGTGTGTATGTATGTAAGACGGTAAGTGTGTATGTATGTAAGACGGTAAGTGTGTATGTATGTAAGACGGTAAGTGTGTATGTATGTAAGACGGTAAGTGTGTATGTATGTAAGACGGTAAGTGTGTATGTATGTAAGACGGTAAGTGTGTATGTATGTAAGACGGTAAGTGTGTATGTATGTAAGACGGTAAGTGTGTATGTATGTAAGACGGTAAGTGTGTATGTATGTAAGACGGTAAGTGTGTATGTATGTAAGACGGTAAGTGTGTATGTATGTAAGACGGTAAGTGTGTATGTATGTAAGACGGTAAGTGTGTATGTATGTAAGACGGTAAGTGTGTATGTATGTAAGACGGTAAGTGTGTATGTATGTAAGACGGTAAGTGTGTATGTATGTAAGACGGTAAGTGTGTATGTATGTAAGACGGTAAGTGTGTATGTATGTAAGACGGTAAGTGTGTATGTATGTAAGACGGTAAGTGTGTATGTATGTAAGACGGTAAGTGTGTATGTATGTAAGACGGTAAGTGTGTATGTATGTAAGACGGTAAGTGTGTATGTATGTAAGACGGTAAGTGTGTATGTATGTAAGACGGTAAGTGTGTATGTATGTAAGACGGTAAGTGTGTATGTATGTAAGACGGTAAGTGTGTATGTATGTAAGACGGTAAGTGTGTATGTATGTAAGACGGTAAGTGTGTATGTATGTAAGACGGTAAGTGTGTATGTATGTAAGACGGTAAGTGTGTATGTATGTAAGACGGTAAGTGTGTATGTATGTAAGACGGTAAGTGTGTATGTATGTAAGACGGTAAGTGTGTATGTATGTAAGACGGTAAGTGTGTATGTATGTAAGACGGTAAGTGTGTATGTATGTAAGACGGTAAGTGTGTATGTATGTAAGACGGTAAGTGTGTATGTATGTAAGACGGTAAGTGTGTATGTATGTAAGACGGTAAGTGTGTATGTATGTAAGACGGTAAGTGTGTATGTATGTAAGACGGTAAGTGTGTATGTATGTAAGACGGTAAGTGTGTATGTATGTAAGACGGTAAGTGTGTATGTATGTAAGACGGTAAGTGTGTATGTATGTAAGACGGTAAGTGTGTATGTATGTAAGACGGTAAGTGTGTATGTATGTAAGACGGTAAGTGTGTATGTATGTAAGACGGTAAGTGTGTATGTATGTAAGACGGTAAGTGTGTATGTATGTAAGACGGTAAGTGTGTATGTATGTAAGACGGTAAGTGTGTATGTATGTAAGACGGTAAGTGTGTATGTATGTAAGACGGTAAGTGTGTATGTATGTAAGACGGTAAGTGTGTATGTATGTAAGACGGTAAGTGTGTATGTATGTAAGACGGTAAGTGTGTATGTATGTAAGACGGTAAGTGTGTATGTATGTAAGACGGTAAGTGTGTATGTATGTAAGACGGTAAGTGTGTATGTATGTAAGACGGTAAGTGTGTATGTATGTAAGACGGTAAGTGTGTATGTATGTAAGACGGTAAGTGTGTATGTATGTAAGACGGTAAGTGTGTATGTATGTAAGACGGTAAGTGTGTATGTATGTAAGACGGTAAGTGTGTATGTATGTAAGACGGTAAGTGTGTATGTATGTAAGACGGTAAGTGTGTATGTATGTAAGACGGTAAGTGTGTATGTATGTAAGACGGTAAGTGTGTATGTATGTAAGACGGTAAGTGTGTATGTATGTAAGACGGTAAGTGTGTATGTATGTAAGACGGTAAGTGTGTATGTATGTAAGACGGTAAGTGTGTATGTATGTAAGACGGTAAGTGTGTATGTATGTAAGACGGTAAGTGTGTATGTATGTAAGACGGTAAGTGTGTATGTATGTAAGACGGTAAGTGTGTATGTATGTAAGACGGTAAGTGTGTATGTATGTAAGACGGTAAGTGTGTATGTATGTAAGACGGTAAGTGTGTATGTATGTAAGACGGTAAGTGTGTATGTATGTAAGACGGTAAGTGTGTATGTATGTAAGACGGTAAGTGTGTATGTATGTAAGACGGTAAGTGTGTATGTATGTAAGACGGTAAGTGTGTATGTATGTAAGACGGTAAGTGTGTATGTATGTAAGACGGTAAGTGTGTATGTATGTAAGACGGTAAGTGTGTATGTATGTAAGACGGTAAGTGTGTATGTATGTAAGACGGTAAGTGTGTATGTATGTAAGACGGTAAGTGTGTATGTATGTAAGACGGTAAGTGTGTATGTATGTAAGACGGTAAGTGTGTATGTATGTAAGACGGTAAGTGTGTATGTATGTAAGACGGTAAGTGTGTATGTATGTAAGACGGTAAGTGTGTATGTATGTAAGACGGTAAGTGTGTATGTATGTAAGACGGTAAGTGTGTATGTATGTAAGACGGTAAGTGTGTATGTATGTAAGACGGTAAGTGTGTATGTATGTAAGACGGTAAGTGTGTATGTATGTAAGACGGTAAGTGTGTATGTATGTAAGACGGTAAGTGTGTATGTATGTAAGACGGTAAGTGTGTATGTATGTAAGACGGTAAGTGTGTATGTATGTAAGACGGTAAGTGTGTATGTATGTAAGACGGTAAGTGTGTATGTATGTAAGACGGTAAGTGTGTATGTATGTAAGACGGTAAGTGTGTATGTATGTAAGACGGTAAGTGTGTATGTATGTAAGACGGTAAGTGTGTATGTATGTAAGACGGTAAGTGTGTATGTATGTAAGACGGTAAGTGTGTATGTATGTAAGACGGTAAGTGTGTATGTATGTAAGACGGTAAGTGTGTATGTATGTAAGACGGTAAGTGTGTATGTATGTAAGACGGTAAGTGTGTATGTATGTAAGACGGTAAGTGTGTATGTATGTAAGACGGTAAGTGTGTATGTATGTAAGACGGTAAGTGTGTATGTATGTAAGACGGTAAGTGTGTATGTATGTAAGACGGTAAGTGTGTATGTATGTAAGACGGTAAGTGTGTATGTATGTAAGACGGTAAGTGTGTATGTATGTAAGACGGTAAGTGTGTATGTATGTAAGACGGTAAGTGTGTATGTATGTAAGACGGTAAGTGTGTATGTATGTAAGACGGTAAGTGTGTATGTATGTAAGACGGTAAGTGTGTATGTATGTAAGACGGTAAGTGTGTATGTATGTAAGACGGTAAGTGTGTATGTATGTAAGACGGTAAGTGTGTATGTATGTAAGACGGTAAGTGTGTATGTATGTAAGACGGTAAGTGTGTATGTATGTAAGACGGTAAGTGTGTATGTATGTAAGACGGTAAGTGTGTATGTATGTAAGACGGTAAGTGTGTATGTATGTAAGACGGTAAGTGTGTATGTATGTAAGACGGTAAGTGTGTATGTATGTAAGACGGTAAGTGTGTATGTATGTAAGACGGTAAGTGTGTATGTATGTAAGACGGTAAGTGTGTATGTATGTAAGACGGTAAGTGTGTATGTATGTAAGACGGTAAGTGTGTATGTATGTAAGACGGTAAGTGTGTATGTATGTAAGACGGTAAGTGTGTATGTATGTAAGACGGTAAGTGTGTATGTATGTAAGACGGTAAGTGTGTATGTATGTAAGACGGTAAGTGTGTATGTATGTAAGACGGTAAGTGTGTATGTATGTAAGACGGTAAGTGTGTATGTATGTAAGACGGTAAGTGTGTATGTATGTAAGACGGTAAGTGTGTATGTATGTAAGACGGTAAGTGTGTATGTATGTAAGACGGTAAGTGTGTATGTATGTAAGACGGTAAGTGTGTATGTATGTAAGACGGTAAGTGTGTATGTATGTAAGACGGTAAGTGTGTATGTATGTAAGACGGTAAGTGTGTATGTATGTAAGACGGTAAGTGTGTATGTATGTAAGACGGTAAGTGTGTATGTATGTAAGACGGTAAGTGTGTATGTATGTAAGACGGTAAGTGTGTATGTATGTAAGACGGTAAGTGTGTATGTATGTAAGACGGTAAGTGTGTATGTATGTAAGACGGTAAGTGTGTATGTATGTAAGACGGTAAGTGTGTATGTATGTAAGACGGTAAGTGTGTATGTATGTAAGACGGTAAGTGTGTATGTATGTAAGACGGTAAGTGTGTATGTATGTAAGACGGTAAGTGTGTATGTATGTAAGACGGTAAGTGTGTATGTATGTAAGACGGTAAGTGTGTATGTATGTAAGACGGTAAGTGTGTATGTATGTAAGACGGTAAGTGTGTATGTATGTAAGACGGTAAGTGTGTATGTATGTAAGACGGTAAGTGTGTATGTATGTAAGACGGTAAGTGTGTATGTATGTAAGACGGTAAGTGTGTATGTATGTAAGACGGTAAGTGTGTATGTATGTAAGACGGTAAGTGTGTATGTATGTAAGACGGTAAGTGTGTATGTATGTAAGACGGTAAGTGTGTATGTATGTAAGACGGTAAGTGTGTATGTATGTAAGACGGTAAGTGTGTATGTATGTAAGACGGTAAGTGTGTATGTATGTAAGACGGTAAGTGTGTATGTATGTAAGACGGTAAGTGTGTATGTATGTAAGACGGTAAGTGTGTATGTATGTAAGACGGTAAGTGTGTATGTATGTAAGACGGTAAGTGTGTATGTATGTAAGACGGTAAGTGTGTATGTATGTAAGACGGTAAGTGTGTATGTATGTAAGACGGTAAGTGTGTATGTATGTAAGACGGTAAGTGTGTATGTATGTAAGACGGTAAGTGTGTATGTATGTAAGACGGTAAGTGTGTATGTATGTAAGACGGTAAGTGTGTATGTATGTAAGACGGTAAGTGTGTATGTATGTAAGACGGTAAGTGTGTATGTATGTAAGACGGTAAGTGTGTATGTATGTAAGACGGTAAGTGTGTATGTATGTAAGACGGTAAGTGTGTATGTATGTAAGACGGTAAGTGTGTATGTATGTAAGACGGTAAGTGTGTATGTATGTAAGACGGTAAGTGTGTATGTATGTAAGACGGTAAGTGTGTATGTATGTAAGACGGTAAGTGTGTATGTATGTAAGACGGTAAGTGTGTATGTATGTAAGACGGTAAGTGTGTATGTATGTAAGACGGTAAGTGTGTATGTATGTAAGACGGTAAGTGTGTATGTATGTAAGACGGTAAGTGTGTATGTATGTAAGACGGTAAGTGTGTATGTATGTAAGACGGTAAGTGTGTATGTATGTAAGACGGTAAGTGTGTATGTATGTAAGACGGTAAGTGTGTATGTATGTAAGACGGTAAGTGTGTATGTATGTAAGACGGTAAGTGTGTATGTATGTAAGACGGTAAGTGTGTATGTATGTAAGACGGTAAGTGTGTATGTATGTAAGACGGTAAGTGTGTATGTATGTAAGACGGTAAGTGTGTATGTATGTAAGACGGTAAGTGTGTATGTATGTAAGACGGTAAGTGTGTATGTATGTAAGACGGTAAGTGTGTATGTATGTAAGACGGTAAGTGTGTATGTATGTAAGACGGTAAGTGTGTATGTATGTAAGACGGTAAGTGTGTATGTATGTAAGACGGTAAGTGTGTATGTATGTAAGACGGTAAGTGTGTATGTATGTAAGACGGTAAGTGTGTATGTATGTAAGACGGTAAGTGTGTATGTATGTAAGACGGTAAGTGTGTATGTATGTAAGACGGTAAGTGTGTATGTATGTAAGACGGTAAGTGTGTATGTATGTAAGACGGTAAGTGTGTATGTATGTAAGACGGTAAGTGTGTATGTATGTAAGACGGTAAGTGTGTATGTATGTAAGACGGTAAGTGTGTATGTATGTAAGACGGTAAGTGTGTATGTATGTAAGACGGTAAGTGTGTATGTATGTAAGACGGTAAGTGTGTATGTATGTAAGACGGTAAGTGTGTATGTATGTAAGACGGTAAGTGTGTATGTATGTAAGACGGTAAGTGTGTATGTATGTAAGACGGTAAGTGTGTATGTATGTAAGACGGTAAGTGTGTATGTATGTAAGACGGTAAGTGTGTATGTATGTAAGACGGTAAGTGTGTATGTATGTAAGACGGTAAGTGTGTATGTATGTAAGACGGTAAGTGTGTATGTATGTAAGACGGTAAGTGTGTATGTATGTAAGACGGTAAGTGTGTATGTATGTAAGACGGTAAGTGTGTATGTATGTAAGACGGTAAGTGTGTATGTATGTAAGACGGTAAGTGTGTATGTATGTAAGACGGTAAGTGTGTATGTATGTAAGACGGTAAGTGTGTATGTATGTAAGACGGTAAGTGTGTATGTATGTAAGACGGTAAGTGTGTATGTATGTAAGACGGTAAGTGTGTATGTATGTAAGACGGTAAGTGTGTATGTATGTAAGACGGTAAGTGTGTATGTATGTAAGACGGTAAGTGTGTATGTATGTAAGACGGTAAGTGTGTATGTATGTAAGACGGTAAGTGTGTATGTATGTAAGACGGTAAGTGTGTATGTATGTAAGACGGTAAGTGTGTATGTATGTAAGACGGTAAGTGTGTATGTATGTAAGACGGTAAGTGTGTATGTATGTAAGACGGTAAGTGTGTATGTATGTAAGACGGTAAGTGTGTATGTATGTAAGACGGTAAGTGTGTATGTATGTAAGACGGTAAGTGTGTATGTATGTAAGACGGTAAGTGTGTATGTATGTAAGACGGTAAGTGTGTATGTATGTAAGACGGTAAGTGTGTATGTATGTAAGACGGTAAGTGTGTATGTATGTAAGACGGTAAGTGTGTATGTATGTAAGACGGTAAGTGTGTATGTATGTAAGACGGTAAGTGTGTATGTATGTAAGACGGTAAGTGTGTATGTATGTAAGACGGTAAGTGTGTATGTATGTAAGACGGTAAGTGTGTATGTATGTAAGACGGTAAGTGTGTATGTATGTAAGACGGTAAGTGTGTATGTATGTAAGACGGTAAGTGTGTATGTATGTAAGACGGTAAGTGTGTATGTATGTAAGACGGTAAGTGTGTATGTATGTAAGACGGTAAGTGTGTATGTATGTAAGACGGTAAGTGTGTATGTATGTAAGACGGTAAGTGTGTATGTATGTAAGACGGTAAGTGTGTATGTATGTAAGACGGTAAGTGTGTATGTATGTAAGACGGTAAGTGTGTATGTATGTAAGACGGTAAGTGTGTATGTATGTAAGACGGTAAGTGTGTATGTATGTAAGACGGTAAGTGTGTATGTATGTAAGACGGTAAGTGTGTATGTATGTAAGACGGTAAGTGTGTATGTATGTAAGACGGTAAGTGTGTATGTATGTAAGACGGTAAGTGTGTATGTATGTAAGACGGTAAGTGTGTATGTATGTAAGACGGTAAGTGTGTATGTATGTAAGACGGTAAGTGTGTATGTATGTAAGACGGTAAGTGTGTATGTATGTAAGACGGTAAGTGTGTATGTATGTAAGACGGTAAGTGTGTATGTATGTAAGACGGTAAGTGTGTATGTATGTAAGACGGTAAGTGTGTATGTATGTAAGACGGTAAGTGTGTATGTATGTAAGACGGTAAGTGTGTATGTATGTAAGACGGTAAGTGTGTATGTATGTAAGACGGTAAGTGTGTATGTATGTAAGACGGTAAGTGTGTATGTATGTAAGACGGTAAGTGTGTATGTATGTAAGACGGTAAGTGTGTATGTATGTAAGACGGTAAGTGTGTATGTATGTAAGACGGTAAGTGTGTATGTATGTAAGACGGTAAGTGTGTATGTATGTAAGACGGTAAGTGTGTATGTATGTAAGACGGTAAGTGTGTATGTATGTAAGACGGTAAGTGTGTATGTATGTAAGACGGTAAGTGTGTATGTATGTAAGACGGTAAGTGTGTATGTATGTAAGACGGTAAGTGTGTATGTATGTAAGACGGTAAGTGTGTATGTATGTAAGACGGTAAGTGTGTATGTATGTAAGACGGTAAGTGTGTATGTATGTAAGACGGTAAGTGTGTATGTATGTAAGACGGTAAGTGTGTATGTATGTAAGACGGTAAGTGTGTATGTATGTAAGACGGTAAGTGTGTATGTATGTAAGACGGTAAGTGTGTATGTATGTAAGACGGTAAGTGTGTATGTATGTAAGACGGTAAGTGTGTATGTATGTAAGACGGTAAGTGTGTATGTATGTAAGACGGTAAGTGTGTATGTATGTAAGACGGTAAGTGTGTATGTATGTAAGACGGTAAGTGTGTATGTATGTAAGACGGTAAGTGTGTATGTATGTAAGACGGTAAGTGTGTATGTATGTAAGACGGTAAGTGTGTATGTATGTAAGACGGTAAGTGTGTATGTATGTAAGACGGTAAGTGTGTATGTATGTAAGACGGTAAGTGTGTATGTATGTAAGACGGTAAGTGTGTATGTATGTAAGACGGTAAGTGTGTATGTATGTAAGACGGTAAGTGTGTATGTATGTAAGACGGTAAGTGTGTATGTATGTAAGACGGTAAGTGTGTATGTATGTAAGACGGTAAGTGTGTATGTATGTAAGACGGTAAGTGTGTATGTATGTAAGACGGTAAGTGTGTATGTATGTAAGACGGTAAGTGTGTATGTATGTAAGACGGTAAGTGTGTATGTATGTAAGACGGTAAGTGTGTATGTATGTAAGACGGTAAGTGTGTATGTATGTAAGACGGTAAGTGTGTATGTATGTAAGACGGTAAGTGTGTATGTATGTAAGACGGTAAGTGTGTATGTATGTAAGACGGTAAGTGTGTATGTATGTAAGACGGTAAGTGTGTATGTATGTAAGACGGTAAGTGTGTATGTATGTAAGACGGTAAGTGTGTATGTATGTAAGACGGTAAGTGTGTATGTATGTAAGACGGTAAGTGTGTATGTATGTAAGACGGTAAGTGTGTATGTATGTAAGACGGTAAGTGTGTATGATGTAAGACGGTAAGTGTGTATGTATGTAAGACGGTAAGTGTGTATGTATGTGAGACGGTAAGTGTGTATGTATGTAAGACGGTAAGTGTGTATGTATGTAAGACGGTAAGTGTGTATGTATATAAGACGGTAAGTGTGTATGTATGTTTTTTTTTTTTTTTTTTTTTTTTTTTTTTTTGTATGTAGAGGTTTAAAAATACTTTTTACGTACGCACCCGGGATAGGGTTTCCCAGGGTGGAGTGTCGGGCTTGGTCAGGTCTTATTGACCACGAGCCGCCGTGGTTGGTGAGACCCGACATGTATCATTGGCTCGGCGAATATGCAACCCGTACCGACTAAAAAACATCCTCTACCACCTGCCTCCTGTTCCCCGTGGGATCGCCGGTAGGCATTACAGCGCGGGGGGAGGATTAAGCCTTAGCTCTTCCTTCGGATGGTCGAAGTCACTGCTTCCTTCCTCTTAGTGGTTCTTCTTTTTCCTCTTGCCCTTGTTTCTCTCCTGTTCAGCTTGGCGTAGGTCCTTTAGGACTTCCGCCGCAAAAGTGCTGGTTGCTTCCCAGGCTGACTCTGTCGAAAGCATAGCTTCCGCCAGGTTTTCAGGCTGGATCCTTCCTCCGACTGCAGTCTCGAAAGCGCTTCGGGACGCGTTGAAGCGCGGGCACACGAAGAATACATGCTCCGCATCTTCGGAGACTCCTGCGCAGGCCGGGCACTCCGGGGAATCCTCGTGGTGAAACTTGTGAAGATAGGCCCGATAGCACCCATGTCCTGAGAGCATCTGGGTGAGGTAATAGTTGACCTCTCCGTGTGGCCGTTTGACCCATGCATCCACCTGCGGGATCAGGCGGTGAGTCCATCTCCCATTGGTCGAGGCGTCCCACAGCAACTGCCATCGATGCAGACTGTTGGTCCTCTCGTCCGTCTTCATCTCAGCTGGTCCTAGCGTTGTTGACCCCTTTCGCCTGTAGAGGCATCTTCGTTCCTCCGCGAGTACTCCGATAGGCAGCATCCCGGTGATAACGCACACAGCATCCTCCGACACCGTGCGGAATGCACTGGCCACTCTGAGGGCACTCAACCGGTAGACCGACGCCACCTTCCGTCGTGCGTGCTGGATCAACAGTACGTCAGCCCAAATGGCAATCCCATATGTAAGGACTGACGTGGTGACCGACGACAGCAGTGCTCTTCTTTTCTGTTTCGGGCCTCCAATGTTGGGCATGAGCCGAGACAAGACCGTCCCAACTCCCGCCGCTTTGGTACCGACGTGCTCTGCCTGCTGCTTAAAGCTGAGCCGGGCATCGATCATCACTCCCAGATACCGTAGTGACGACTGGGAAGTGATTTCGTGGTCCCCGACTCGCAGCGTGATAGTTTCAATTTTCTGCCTGCTAGTGATCAGCACGGCCTCTGTCTTATGATCTGCCAACATCAGTCCCACCGAGATCATCCATTGGCGGATCGTTGCGTAGGTGATGCCAAAGATGTAATCGATCTCCTCCAGTTGTTTGGCGACGATTACGAGGGCCACATCATCCGCAAATGCGACGAGTGTAGCCTTCTTCGGCAGAGTCAGCTTCAGGAGACCGTCGTACATGACGTTCCACAGGAGAGGGCCAAGCACTGAGCCCTGGGGAACACCACCGGTGACTCTGTACTCCTTGGCGCCTTCATCCGTATCATATTTTAGGACCCTGTCGGTGAAGTAGCTTCCAACCATCCTCCGCAGGTATCCTGGCACGTTCATCTTCGCTAGGGCCTCCATGATGCAGTCCCATCTGGCAGAGTTGAAGGCATTTTTGACATCCAACGTTACTACCAAACAGTACTGCTTTGTACCCGATTTCCACCTGGTGCCAGATATTGCGTCCCGTGCCATCGAGACGACTAGGTTGATGGCATCCAAGGTGGAGCGGCCTCTACGAAACCCGTATTGGTTGTCAGCCAGTTGTGGCTCGACTACATCTTCTATCCTCTTATGTATTATACGCTCCAGTATCTTCCCGGCGGTGTCCAGCATGCAGAGTGGACGATAGGACGAAGGTTCATCTGGTGGCTTCTTCCCCTTGGGAAGAAGTACCAGTCTCTGTTGCTTCCACATTGTAGGAAAAATCCCTTCTTGAAGACACGCGTTGTATACATCCAGGAATATTCCAGGTGCTGTGTTGATGGTCACCTTCAGGGCAACGTTGGGGATTCCATCCAGTCCTGGCGCCTTGGTGTTTCCGAATCGGCCACAGGCTTCCAGCAGCTGCGCAGGAGTTACTGGGGGGATCACCTCCATGACGTGCTCCTCAGTGGAGAAGTCGAGCTCCGGTTGTTGTGGGAACAGCACCGCGACGATCTTTTTCAGGAGCTTGGGACAGGTAGGCGATGGCATCGGCTGGCTTTTCAGCCGCTTCATGACTACACCATACGGTCTCCCCCACGGGTCCCCCTCGACTTCGTCAAGGAGCTCATTCCAGCACTGACCCTTACTAACCTTGATCGCTTTGTTGAGCGTCCGACGTGCCTTTTTGTATTTTGTCTCCAGTTCTTCGGAGTCTGGTTTCTTCCGGCCTCGCTGTGCCTGTCTCCTCGCCCGGATACAATCCTTGCGAAGGGCGGCGATGGTATCGTTCCACCAATATACCGACGGGAATTTGTTTGCACTGCGCTTACGGGGCATAGCTGCATCGCAAGATTCCGTGACTCTCCTCATGACTTCCTGCGCCTTCTCCGTGGCATTGCTACCAATGATCGGACGATCATCGAAGGCCTCCTGGAGTGAGCTGGGGTCGAACGTGTTCGCCTTCCAGCCAACAGCATTCGTCTTTCTAGGTGCTGGTCCAGTCTTCCGTTTGGTGGATACCTCCCAGAAGATCGCGTTATGGTCACTGGCGGTGTAGATATCCATGACCTCCCAAGAGCAGCTTCCCGTAGCGAGGCTGCTGCTCACGAAGGTGAGGTCCACGATTGACCTCGCCTCTCCTCTTTCGAACGTCGGTTTCTCGCCACTATTCAGCAAGACCACATCCAATGAGGACATGGCCTCTAGCAGAGTTTGCCCCCTCGCGTTCGTCTCCTTACTGCCCCAGTCGACTGCCCAGGCGTTGAAGTCCCCAGCGATTGCCACGGGGATGTGCTGCTTCGCATCCTCAGTAAGTCGGTCCAGGAGGTCCGAAAACTCGTCGATGGATAGGCTAGGTGGTGCATAGCAGCTGTAGAAGTGGATTTCATCCAGCTTAGCTCTTACAAAGCCGCTCTCCGTCGTGTTGGCAACCCTCTGGAAAGGATGCTTACCACAGGACCAAATAACGGCCTTAGCGGTGGTGTCCGTCTCCCACGGCTGACCATTGAGATGCTTGTATGGCTCCGAGATCATGACGAGGTCGGGCTTCAGCTCCCGCACCGACTGCGTTAGCAGGTCGTGTGCAGCCTCACAGTGATTGAGGTTGAGCTGCAGTACTCTCATCGTCGTTTTATTTTTGACGCCTGGACAGCCTTCTTGTACACCGGACATCTATTGCTACCAGCGATGTGAGCGCAATTGTCCGCGAAGCCCTTCGTGACACAGAGCGCGCATTTGGCTTCCTTCTTGCAATTGGCCACCAAGTGGCCATCCTCGCCGCATTTTATGCAGAGTTTGGAGCGGTCTACCTCACTCTTGCAATTGTTAGCAAGATGCCCGAAGTCCCAGCACTTATAGCATTTTAGGGGCCTCTCCACTCCTCTAATCCGGCAGTTAACCCAGCCTATCTTGATCTTGCCGTCTTTCCCGACAACTTTCTTCGCCGTTTCCACCGGTAGTCTCACCCACGCCATTTGGGTGCCACCGTATGCTTTACGCAGCGATTTAACTGCATTCAATGGGATTTTGGAGTCGTCCCCAGCGGCCTTCTTCAGTGCCTCGAGTACCTCGTCCTTCGTCGTCGTCTCGTCGAGGTCCTTAATTTGGAGTTCTTCCTCCGGTGTCTTGCTGATGACCTCCGCCTCTTCTCCGAGGAGTTTGGTCAGGGCAGCCTGCAGGTCGGGGACTTTGTCGGTATTCTCCTTCGTGAGGATGATCAGCATGTCTCCCGTGGCTGTCTTACGGATCTTGTCAACGCATTGTTGAGACTCGCCGGCTGTCGCGTCCTTCTTCATCCTCTTGAGGATTTCGGAGTAAGACCCCTTGTCCGTCGGGCGGATGATGATTGCTTCCGGTCTCGCCGCTCGTTTCCTCTGTTTCGAGGGCTGCTCTTTCGTCTGCTTCTTAGTCTTCTTTTTCTTTTTTTTGACCATCTGCCACTCCCCAGTTTTGGGGGGCTGGGTTTCCGCCTGGGGCGGTGGCGGAGCACGCTGTTCTTTGCGCTTCTTCGCCTCTTTGACGTCCGCCTCAGGTGAGGTGCGCTTCCGCCTTTTCCCTGTAACTAGGTCCCGGGAATTTGGCGTCAACATTTCCTCGCCTTCTTCTGCTTCCGTATCTTTAGCCGTCGTCTCGGAATAGCTCCGAGTGCGCAACGGTGTCGGTGGCGTCTGCATAATCGGCGGTATGAGACTCGGCTGGGGCTGAGTTAACCTCGGCTTAACTGCCTCCATCTCCTTGAGTCGTCTGAAGGCGTTGCCAATGGCCACCACCTTCGACTTAATCTCCTTATGGACGTTTGGCTTAGGATTAGCAAAATCGTAAAGCCCAGTTATCAGCTTTTCCAGCCGATCCCATGCTTCCATCTTTTTCATCCCCGCGCTTGCATCAAGCGCTGCTTGTTGGGCGTGCTGCCCGATCTTCAGAGTATTTAATTTGTTTTCTTCCATTTTGGTTCCCACGAGTACGCCCGAACTAAAAGGTCCGCTCCCTTTACGATAGCTCTCCAGGAGTAAGGCCACTTAAATACACCCGGGGTTGGACCAGGTGCCCCAGGGGAATCGCTTGCGGCACCATAACCCTAGTACCATCCAGCCCTCGGCACGATGTCTCACCTCCTTGGCTTGGGGTGTTTAGGTCCGCGGGAGCTATTTTATTTCACTCCTACCCTCCGTCGCACTATGCAAACAGCGGGCATTCCCCTATCCGCCACCCGGGGACGCGCCACGTAGCAGTATCACCTCTGCCTGTGGAGTGTGTATGTATGTAAGACGGTAAGTGTGTATGTATGTAAGACGGTAAGTGTGTATGTATGTAAGACGGTAAGTGTGTATGTATGTAAGACGGTAAGTGTGTATGTATGTAAGACGGTAAGTGTGTATGTATGTAAGACGGTAAGTGTGTATGTATGTAAGACGGTAAGTGTGTATGTATGTAAGACGGTAAGTGTGTATGTATGTAAGACGGTAAGTGTGTATGTATGTAAGACGGTAAGTGTGTATGTATGTAAGACGGTAAGTGTGTATGTATGTAAGACGGTAAGTGTGTATGTATGTAAGACGGTAAGTGTGTATGTATGTAAGACGGTAAGTGTGTATGTATGTAAGACGGTAAGTGTGTATGTATGTAAGACGGTAAGTGTGTATGTATGTAAGACGGTAAGTGTGTATGTATGTAAGACGGTAAGTGTGTATGTATGTAAGACGGTAAGTGTGTATGTATGTAAGACGGTAAGTGTGTATGTATGTAAGACGGTAAGTGTGTATGTATGTAAGACGGTAAGTGTGTATGTATGTAAGACGGTAAGTGTGTATGTATGTAAGACGGTAAGTGTGTATGTATGTAAGACGGTAAGTGTGTATGTATGTAAGACGGTAAGTGTGTATGTATGTAAGACGGTAAGTGTGTATGTATGTAAGACGGTAAGTGTGTATGTATGTAAGACGGTAAGTGTGTATGTATGTAAGACGGTAAGTGTGTATGTATGTAAGACGGTAAGTGTGTATGTATGTAAGACGGTAAGTGTGTATGTATGTAAGACGGTAAGTGTGTATGTATGTAAGACGGTAAGTGTGTATGTATGTAAGACGGTAAGTGTGTATGTATGTAAGACGGTAAGTGTGTATGTATGTAAGACGGTAAGTGTGTATGTATGTAAGACGGTAAGTGTGTATGTATGTAAGACGGTAAGTGTGTATGTATGTAAGACGGTAAGTGTGTATGTATGTAAGACGGTAAGTGTGTATGTATGTAAGACGGTAAGTGTGTATGTATGTAAGACGGTAAGTGTGTATGTATGTAAGACGGTAAGTGTGTATGTATGTAAGACGGTAAGTGTGTATGTATGTAAGACGGTAAGTGTGTATGTATGTAAGACGGTAAGTGTGTATGTATGTAAGACGGTAAGTGTGTATGTATGTAAGACGGTAAGTGTGTATGTATGTAAGACGGTAAGTGTGTATGTATGTAAGACGGTAAGTGTGTATGTATGTAAGACGGTAAGTGTGTATGTATGTAAGACGGTAAGTGTGTATGTATGTAAGACGGTAAGTGTGTATGTATGTAAGACGGTAAGTGTGTATGTATGTAAGACGGTAAGTGTGTATGTATGTAAGACGGTAAGTGTGTATGTATGTAAGACGGTAAGTGTGTATGTATGTAAGACGGTAAGTGTGTATGTATGTAAGACGGTAAGTGTGTATGTATGTAAGACGGTAAGTGTGTATGTATGTAAGACGGTAAGTGTGTATGTATGTAAGACGGTAAGTGTGTATGTATGTAAGACGGTAAGTGTGTATGTATGTAAGACGGTAAGTGTGTATGTATGTAAGACGGTAAGTGTGTATGTATGTAAGACGGTAAGTGTGTATGTATGTAAGACGGTAAGTGTGTATGTATGTAAGACGGTAAGTGTGTATGTATGTAAGACGGTAAGTGTGTATGTATGTAAGACGGTAAGTGTGTATGTATGTAAGACGGTAAGTGTGTATGTATGTAAGACGGTAAGTGTGTATGTATGTAAGACGGTAAGTGTGTATGTATGTAAGACGGTAAGTGTGTATGTATGTAAGACGGTAAGTGTGTATGTATGTAAGACGGTAAGTGTGTATGTATGTAAGACGGTAAGTGTGTATGTATGTAAGACGGTAAGTGTGTATGTATGTAAGACGGTAAGTGTGTATGTATGTAAGACGGTAAGTGTGTATGTATGTAAGACGGTAAGTGTGTATGTATGTAAGACGGTAAGTGTGTATGTATGTAAGACGGTAAGTGTGTATGTATGTAAGACGGTAAGTGTGTATGTATGTAAGACGGTAAGTGTGTATGTATGTAAGACGGTAAGTGTGTATGTATGTAAGACGGTAAGTGTGTATGTATGTAAGACGGTAAGTGTGTATGTATGTAAGACGGTAAGTGTGTATGTATGTAAGACGGTAAGTGTGTATGTATGTAAGACGGTAAGTGTGTATGTATGTAAGACGGTAAGTGTGTATGTATGTAAGACGGTAAGTGTGTATGTATGTAAGACGGTAAGTGTGTATGTATGTAAGACGGTAAGTGTGTATGTATGTAAGACGGTAAGTGTGTATGTATGTAAGACGGTAAGTGTGTATGTATGTAAGACGGTAAGTGTGTATGTATGTAAGACGGTAAGTGTGTATGTATGTAAGACGGTAAGTGTGTATGTATGTAAGACGGTAAGTGTGTATGTATGTAAGACGGTAAGTGTGTATGTATGTAAGACGGTAAGTGTGTATGTATGTAAGACGGTAAGTGTGTATGTATGTAAGACGGTAAGTGTGTATGTATGTAAGACGGTAAGTGTGTATGTATGTAAGACGGTAAGTGTGTATGTATGTAAGACGGTAAGTGTGTATGTATGTAAGACGGTAAGTGTGTATGTATGTAAGACGGTAAGTGTGTATGTATGTAAGACGGTAAGTGTGTATGTATGTAAGACGGTAAGTGTGTATGTATGTAAGACGGTAAGTGTGTATGTATGTAAGACGGTAAGTGTGTATGTATGTAAGACGGTAAGTGTGTATGTATGTAAGACGGTAAGTGTGTATGTATGTAAGACGGTAAGTGTGTATGTATGTAAGACGGTAAGTGTGTATGTATGTAAGACGGTAAGTGTGTATGTATGTAAGACGGTAAGTGTGTATGTATGTAAGACGGTAAGTGTGTATGTATGTAAGACGGTAAGTGTGTATGTATGTAAGACGGTAAGTGTGTATGTATGTAAGACGGTAAGTGTGTATGTATGTAAGACGGTAAGTGTGTATGTATGTAAGACGGTAAGTGTGTATGTATGTAAGACGGTAAGTGTGTATGTATGTAAGACGGTAAGTGTGTATGTATGTAAGACGGTAAGTGTGTATGTATGTAAGACGGTAAGTGTGTATGTATGTAAGACGGTAAGTGTGTATGTATGTAAGACGGTAAGTGTGTATGTATGTAAGACGGTAAGTGTGTATGTATGTAAGACGGTAAGTGTGTATGTATGTAAGACGGTAAGTGTGTATGTATGTAAGACGGTAAGTGTGTATGTATGTAAGACGGTAAGTGTGTATGTATGTAAGACGGTAAGTGTGTATGTATGTAAGACGGTAAGTGTGTATGTATGTAAGACGGTAAGTGTGTATGTATGTAAGACGGTAAGTGTGTATGTATGTAAGACGGTAAGTGTGTATGTATGTAAGACGGTAAGTGTGTATGTATGTAAGACGGTAAGTGTGTATGTATGTAAGACGGTAAGTGTGTATGTATGTAAGACGGTAAGTGTGTATGTATGTAAGACGGTAAGTGTGTATGTATGTAAGACGGTAAGTGTGTATGTATGTAAGACGGTAAGTGTGTATGTATGTAAGACGGTAAGTGTGTATGTATGTAAGACGGTAAGTGTGTATGTATGTAAGACGGTAAGTGTGTATGTATGTAAGACGGTAAGTGTGTATGTATGTAAGACGGTAAGTGTGTATGTATGTAAGACGGTAAGTGTGTATGTATGTAAGACGGTAAGTGTGTATGTATGTAAGACGGTAAGTGTGTATGTATGTAAGACGGTAAGTGTGTATGTATGTAAGACGGTAAGTGTGTATGTATGTAAGACGGTAAGTGTGTATGTATGTAAGACGGTAAGTGTGTATGTATGTAAGACGGTAAGTGTGTATGTATGTAAGACGGTAAGTGTGTATGTATGTAAGACGGTAAGTGTGTATGTATGTAAGACGGTAAGTGTGTATGTATGTAAGACGGTAAGTGTGTATGTATGTAAGACGGTAAGTGTGTATGTATGTAAGACGGTAAGTGTGTATGTATGTAAGACGGTAAGTGTGTATGTATGTAAGACGGTAAGTGTGTATGTATGTAAGACGGTAAGTGTGTATGTATGTAAGACGGTAAGTGTGTATGTATGTAAGACGGTAAGTGTGTATGTATGTAAGACGGTAAGTGTGTATGTATGTAAGACGGTAAGTGTGTATGTATGTAAGACGGTAAGTGTGTATGTATGTAAGACGGTAAGTGTGTATGTATGTAAGACGGTAAGTGTGTATGTATGTAAGACGGTAAGTGTGTATGTATGTAAGACGGTAAGTGTGTATGTATGTAAGACGGTAAGTGTGTATGTATGTAAGACGGTAAGTGTGTATGTATGTAAGACGGTAAGTGTGTATGTATGTAAGACGGTAAGTGTGTATGTATGTAAGACGGTAAGTGTGTATGTATGTAAGACGGTAAGTGTGTATGTATGTAAGACGGTAAGTGTGTATGTATGTAAGACGGTAAGTGTGTATGTATGTAAGACGGTAAGTGTGTATGTATGTAAGACGGTAAGTGTGTATGTATGTAAGACGGTAAGTGTGTATGTATGTAAGACGGTAAGTGTGTATGTATGTAAGACGGTAAGTGTGTATGTATGTAAGACGGTAAGTGTGTATGTATGTAAGACGGTAAGTGTGTATGTATGTAAGACGGTAAGTGTGTATGTATGTAAGACGGTAAGTGTGTATGTATGTAAGACGGTAAGTGTGTATGTATGTAAGACGGTAAGTGTGTATGTATGTAAGACGGTAAGTGTGTATGTATGTAAGACGGTAAGTGTGTATGTATGTAAGACGGTAAGTGTGTATGTATGTAAGACGGTAAGTGTGTATGTATGTAAGACGGTAAGTGTGTATGTATGTAAGACGGTAAGTGTGTATGTATGTAAGACGGTAAGTGTGTATGTATGTAAGACGGTAAGTGTGTATGTATGTAAGACGGTAAGTGTGTATGTATGTAAGACGGTAAGTGTGTATGTATGTAAGACGGTAAGTGTGTATGTATGTAAGACGGTAAGTGTGTATGTATGTAAGACGGTAAGTGTGTATGTATGTAAGACGGTAAGTGTGTATGTATGTAAGACGGTAAGTGTGTATGTATGTAAGACGGTAAGTGTGTATGTATGTAAGACGGTAAGTGTGTATGTATGTAAGACGGTAAGTGTGTATGTATGTAAGACGGTAAGTGTGTATGTATGTAAGACGGTAAGTGTGTATGTATGTAAGACGGTAAGTGTGTATGTATGTAAGACGGTAAGTGTGTATGTATGTAAGACGGTAAGTGTGTATGTATGTAAGACGGTAAGTGTGTATGTATGTAAGACGGTAAGTGTGTATGTATGTAAGACGGTAAGTGTGTATGTATGTAAGACGGTAAGTGTGTATGTATGTAAGACGGTAAGTGTGTATGTATGTAAGACGGTAAGTGTGTAGTGTATGTAAGACGGTAAGTGTGTATGTATGTAAGACGGTAAGTGTGTATGTATGTAAGACGGTAAGTGTGTATGTATGTAAGACGGTAAGTGTGTATGTATGTAAGACGGTAAGTGTGTATGTATGTAAGACGGTAAGTGTGTATGTATGTAAGACGGTAAGTGTGTATGTATGTAAGACGGTAAGTGTGTATGTATGTAAGACGGTAAGTGTGTATGTATGTAAGACGGTAAGTGTGTATGTATGTAAGACGGTAAGTGTGTATGTATGTAAGACGGTAAGTGTGTATGTATGTAAGACGGTAAGTGTGTATGTATGTAAGACGGTAAGTGTGTATGTATGTAAGACGGTAAGTGTGTATGTATGTAAGACGGTAAGTGTGTATGTATGTAAGACGGTAAGTGTGTATGTATGTAAGACGGTAAGTGTGTATGTATGTAAGACGGTAAGTGTGTATGTATGTAAGACGGTAAGTGTGTATGTATGTAAGACGGTAAGTGTGTATGTATGTAAGACGGTAAGTGTGTATGTATGTAAGACGGTAAGTGTGTATGTATGTAAGACGGTAAGTGTGTATGTATGTAAGACGGTAAGTGTGTATGTATGTAAGACGGTAAGTGTGTATGTATGTAAGACGGTAAGTGTGTATGTATGTAAGACGGTAAGTGTGTATGTATGTAAGACGGTAAGTGTGTATGTATGTAAGACGGTAAGTGTGTATGTATGTAAGACGGTAAGTGTGTATGTATGTAAGACGGTAAGTGTGTATGTATGTAAGACGGTAAGTGTGTATGTATGTAAGACGGTAAGTGTGTATGTATGTAAGACGGTAAGTGTGTATGTATGTAAGACGGTAAGTGTGTATGTATGTAAGACGGTAAGTGTGTATGTATGTAAGACGGTAAGTGTGTATGTATGTAAGACGGTAAGTGTGTATGTATGTAAGACGGTAAGTGTGTATGTATGTAAGACGGTAAGTGTGTATGTATGTAAGACGGTAAGTGTGTATGTATGTAAGACGGTAAGTGTGTATGTATGTAAGACGGTAAGTGTGTATGTATGTAAGACGGTAAGTGTGTATGTATGTAAGACGGTAAGTGTGTATGTATGTAAGACGGTAAGTGTGTATGTATGTAAGACGGTAAGTGTGTATGTATGTAAGACGGTAAGTGTGTATGTATGTAAGACGGTAAGTGTGTATGTATGTAAGACGGTAAGTGTGTATGTATGTAAGACGGTAAGTGTGTATGTATGTAAGACGGTAAGTGTGTATGTATGTAAGACGGTAAGTGTGTATGTATGTAAGACGGTAAGTGTGTATGTATGTAAGACGGTAAGTGTGTATGTATGTAAGACGGTAAGTGTGTATGTATGTAAGACGGTAAGTGTGTATGTATGTAAGACGGTAAGTGTGTATGTATGTAAGACGGTAAGTGTGTATGTATGTAAGACGGTAAGTGTGTATGTATGTAAGACGGTAAGTGTGTATGTATGTAAGACGGTAAGTGTGTATGTATGTAAGACGGTAAGTGTGTATGTATGTAAGACGGTAAGTGTGTATGTATGTAAGACGGTAAGTGTGTATGTATGTAAGACGGTAAGTGTGTATGTATGTAAGACGGTAAGTGTGTATGTATGTAAGACGGTAAGTGTGTATGTATGTAAGACGGTAAGTGTGTATGTATGTAAGACGGTAAGTGTGTATGTATGTAAGACGGTAAGTGTGTATGTATGTAAGACGGTAAGTGTGTATGTATGTAAGACGGTAAGTGTGTATGTATGTAAGACGGTAAGTGTGTATGTATGTAAGACGGTAAGTGTGTATGTATGTAAGACGGTAAGTGTGTATGTATGTAAGACGGTAAGTGTGTATGTATGTAAGACGGTAAGTGTGTATGTATGTAAGACGGTAAGTGTGTATGTATGTAAGACGGTAAGTGTGTATGTATGTAAGACGGTAAGTGTGTATGTATGTAAGACGGTAAGTGTGTATGTATGTAAGACGGTAAGTGTGTATGTATGTAAGACGGTAAGTGTGTATGTATGTAAGACGGTAAGTGTGTATGTATGTAAGACGGTAAGTGTGTATGTATGTAAGACGGTAAGTGTGTATGTATGTAAGACGGTAAGTGTGTATGTATGTAAGACGGTAAGTGTGTATGTATGTAAGACGGTAAGTGTGTATGTATGTAAGACGGTAAGTGTGTATGTATGTAAGACGGTAAGTGTGTATGTATGTAAGACGGTAAGTGTGTATGTATGTAAGACGGTAAGTGTGTATGTATGTAAGACGGTAAGTGTGTATGTATGTAAGACGGTAAGTGTGTATGTATGTAAGACGGTAAGTGTGTATGTATGTAAGACGGTAAGTGTGTATGTATGTAAGACGGTAAGTGTGTATGTATGTAAGACGGTAAGTGTGTATGTATGTAAGACGGTAAGTGTGTATGTATGTAAGACGGTAAGTGTGTATGTATGTAAGACGGTAAGTGTGTATGTATGTAAGACGGTAAGTGTGTATGTATGTAAGACGGTAAGTGTGTATGTATGTAAGACGGTAAGTGTGTATGTATGTAAGACGGTAAGTGTGTATGTATGTAAGACGGTAAGTGTGTATGTATGTAAGACGGTAAGTGTGTATGTATGTAAGACGGTAAGTGTGTATGTATGTAAGACGGTAAGTGTGTATGTATGTAAGACGGTAAGTGTGTATGTATGTAAGACGGTAAGTGTGTATGTATGTAAGACGGTAAGTGTGTATGTATGTAAGACGGTAAGTGTGTATGTATGTAAGACGGTAAGTGTGTATGTATGTAAGACGGTAAGTGTGTATGTATGTAAGACGGTAAGTGTGTATGTATGTAAGACGGTAAGTGTGTATGTATGTAAGACGGTAAGTGTGTATGTATGTAAGACGGTAAGTGTGTATGTATGTAAGACGGTAAGTGTGTATGTATGTAAGACGGTAAGTGTGTATGTATGTAAGACGGTAAGTGTGTATGTATGTAAGACGGTAAGTGTGTATGTATGTAAGACGGTAAGTGTGTATGTATGTAAGACGGTAAGTGTGTATGTATGTAAGACGGTAAGTGTGTATGTATGTAAGACGGTAAGTGTGTATGTATGTAAGACGGTAAGTGTGTATGTATGTAAGACGGTAAGTGTGTATGTATGTAAGACGGTAAGTGTGTATGTATGTAAGACGGTAAGTGTGTATGTATGTAAGACGGTAAGTGTGTATGTATGTAAGACGGTAAGTGTGTATGTATGTAAGACGGTAAGTGTGTATGTATGTAAGACGGTAAGTGTGTATGTATGTAAGACGGTAAGTGTGTATGTATGTAAGACGGTAAGTGTGTATGTATGTAAGACGGTAAGTGTGTATGTATGTAAGACGGTAAGTGTGTATGTATGTAAGACGGTAAGTGTGTATGTATGTAAGACGGTAAGTGTGTATGTATGTAAGACGGTAAGTGTGTATGTATGTAAGACGGTAAGTGTGTATGTATGTAAGACGGTAAGTGTGTATGTATGTAAGACGGTAAGTGTGTATGTATGTAAGACGGTAAGTGTGTATGTATGTAAGACGGTAAGTGTGTATGTATGTAAGACGGTAAGTGTGTATGTATGTAAGACGGTAAGTGTGTATGTATGTAAGACGGTAAGTGTGTATGTATGTAAGACGGTAAGTGTGTATGTATGTAAGACGGTAAGTGTGTATGTATGTAAGACGGTAAGTGTGTATGTATGTAAGACGGTAAGTGTGTATGTATGTAAGACGGTAAGTGTGTATGTATGTAAGACGGTAAGTGTGTATGTATGTAAGACGGTAAGTGTGTATGTATGTAAGACGGTAAGTGTGTATGTATGTAAGACGGTAAGTGTGTATGTATGTAAGACGGTAAGTGTGTATGTATGTAAGACGGTAAGTGTGTATGTATGTAAGACGGTAAGTGTGTATGTATGTAAGACGGTAAGTGTGTATGTATGTAAGACGGTAAGTGTGTATGTATGTAAGACGGTAAGTGTGTATGTATGTAAGACGGTAAGTGTGTATGTATGTAAGACGGTAAGTGTGTATGTATGTAAGACGGTAAGTGTGTATGTATGTAAGACGGTAAGTGTGTATGTATGTAAGACGGTAAGTGTGTATGTATGTAAGACGGTAAGTGTGTATGTATGTAAGACGGTAAGTGTGTATGTATGTAAGACGGTAAGTGTGTATGTATGTAAGACGGTAAGTGTGTATGTATGTAAGACGGTAAGTGTGTATGTATGTAAGACGGTAAGTGTGTATGTATGTAAGACGGTAAGTGTGTATGTATGTAAGACGGTAAGTGTGTATGTATGTAAGACGGTAAGTGTGTATGTATGTAAGACGGTAAGTGTGTATGTATGTAAGACGGTAAGTGTGTATGTATGTAAGACGGTAAGTGTGTATGTATGTAAGACGGTAAGTGTGTATGTATGTAAGACGGTAAGTGTGTATGTATGTAAGACGGTAAGTGTGTATGTATGTAAGACGGTAAGTGTGTATGTATGTAAGACGGTAAGTGTGTATGTATGTAAGACGGTAAGTGTGTATGTATGTAAGACGGTAAGTGTGTATGTATGTAAGACGGAAGTGTGTATGTATGTAAGACGGTAAGTGTGTATGTATGTAAGACGGTAAGTGTGTATGTATGTAAGACGGTAAGTGTGTATGTATGTAAGACGGTAAGTGTGTATGTATGTAAGACGGTAAGTGTGTATGTATGTAAGACGGTAAGTGTGTATGTATGTAAGACGGTAAGTGTGTATGTATGTAAGACGGTAAGTGTGTATGTATGTAAGACGGTAAGTGTGTATGTATGTAAGACGGTAAGTGTGTATGTATGTAAGACGGTAAGTGTGTATGTATGTAAGACGGTAAGTGTGTATGTATGTAAGACGGTAAGTGTGTATGTATGTAAGACGGTAAGTGTGTATGTATGTAAGACGGTAAGTGTGTATGTATGTAAGACGGTAAGTGTGTATGTATGTAAGACGGTAAGTGTGTATGTATGTAAGACGGTAAGTGTGTATGTATGTAAGACGGTAAGTGTGTATGTATGTAAGACGGTAAGTGTGTATGTATGTAAGACGGTAAGTGTGTATGTATGTAAGACGGTAAGTGTGTATGTATGTAAGACGGTAAGTGTGTATGTATGTAAGACGGTAAGTGTGTATGTATGTAAGACGGTAAGTGTGTATGTATGTAAGACGGTAAGTGTGTATGTATGTAAGACGGTAAGTGTGTATGTATGTAAGACGGTAAGTGTGTATGTATGTAAGACGGTAAGTGTGTATGTATGTAAGACGGTAAGTGTGTATGTATGTAAGACGGTAAGTGTGTATGTATGTAAGACGGTAAGTGTGTATGTATGTAAGACGGTAAGTGTGTATGTATGTAAGACGGTAAGTGTGTATGTATGTAAGACGGTAAGTGTGTATGTATGTAAGACGGTAAGTGTGTATGTATGTAAGACGGTAAGTGTGTATGTATGTAAGACGGTAAGTGTGTATGTATGTAAGACGGTAAGTGTGTATGTATGTAAGACGGTAAGTGTGTATGTATGTAAGACGGTAAGTGTGTATGTATGTAAGACGGTAAGTGTGTATGTATGTAAGACGGTAAGTGTGTATGTATGTAAGACGGTAAGTGTGTATGTATGTAAGACGGTAAGTGTGTATGTATGTAAGACGGTAAGTGTGTATGTATGTAAGACGGTAAGTGTGTATGTATGTAAGACGGTAAGTGTGTATGTATGTAAGACGGTAAGTGTGTATGTATGTAAGACGGTAAGTGTGTATGTATGTAAGACGGTAAGTGTGTATGTATGTAAGACGGTAAGTGTGTATGTATGTAAGACGGTAAGTGTGTATGTATGTAAGACGGTAAGTGTGTATGTATGTAAGACGGTAAGTGTGTATGTATGTAAGACGGTAAGTGTGTATGTATGTAAGACGGTAAGTGTGTATGTATGTAAGACGGTAAGTGTGTATGTATGTAAGACGGTAAGTGTGTATGTATGTAAGACGGTAAGTGTGTATGTATGTAAGACGGTAAGTGTGTATGTATGTAAGACGGTAAGTGTGTATGTATGTAAGACGGTAAGTGTGTATGTATGTAAGACGGTAAGTGTGTATGTATGTAAGACGGTAAGTGTGTATGTATGTAAGACGGTAAGTGTGTATGTATGTAAGACGGTAAGTGTGTATGTATGTAAGACGGTAAGTGTGTATGTATGTAAGACGGTAAGTGTGTATGTATGTAAGACGGTAAGTGTGTATGTATGTAAGACGGTAAGTGTGTATGTATGTAAGACGGTAAGTGTGTATGTATGTAAGACGGTAAGTGTGTATGTATGTAAGACGGTAAGTGTGTATGTATGTAAGACGGTAAGTGTGTATGTATGTAAGACGGTAAGTGTGTATGTATGTAAGACGGTAAGTGTGTATGTATGTAAGACGGTAAGTGTGTATGTATGTAAGACGGTAAGTGTGTATGTATGTAAGACGGTAAGTGTGTATGTATGTAAGACGGTAAGTGTGTATGTATGTAAGACGGTAAGTGTGTATGTATGTAAGACGGTAAGTGTGTATGTATGTAAGACGGTAAGTGTGTATGTATGTAAGACGGTAAGTGTGTATGTATGTAAGACGGTAAGTGTGTATGTATGTAAGACGGTAAGTGTGTATGTATGTAAGACGGTAAGTGTGTATGTATGTAAGACGGTAAGTGTGTATGTATGTAAGACGGTAAGTGTGTATGTATGTAAGACGGTAAGTGTGTATGTATGTAAGACGGTAAGTGTGTATGTATGTAAGACGGTAAGTGTGTATGTATGTAAGACGGTAAGTGTGTATGTATGTAAGACGGTAAGTGTGTATGTATGTAAGACGGTAAGTGTGTATGTATGTAAGACGGTAAGTGTGTATGTATGTAAGACGGTAAGTGTGTATGTATGTAAGACGGTAAGTGTGTATGTATGTAAGACGGTAAGTGTGTATGTATGTAAGACGGTAAGTGTGTATGTATGTAAGACGGTAAGTGTGTATGTATGTAAGACGGTAAGTGTGTATGTATGTAAGACGGTAAGTGTGTATGTATGTAAGACGGTAAGTGTGTATGTATGTAAGACGGTAAGTGTGTATGTATGTAAGACGGTAAGTGTGTATGTATGTAAGACGGTAAGTGTGTATGTATGTAAGACGGTAAGTGTGTATGTATGTAAGACGGTAAGTGTGTATGTATGTAAGACGGTAAGTGTGTATGTATGTAAGACGGTAAGTGTGTATGTATGTAAGACGGTAAGTGTGTATGTATGTAAGACGGTAAGTGTGTATGTATGTAAGACGGTAAGTGTGTATGTATGTAAGACGGTAAGTGTGTATGTATGTAAGACGGTAAGTGTGTATGTATGTAAGACGGTAAGTGTGTATGTATGTAAGACGGTAAGTGTGTATGTATGTAAGACGGTAAGTGTGTATGTATGTAAGACGGTAAGTGTGTATGTATGTAAGACGGTAAGTGTGTATGTATGTAAGACGGTAAGTGTGTATGTATGTAAGACGGTAAGTGTGTATGTATGTAAGACGGTAAGTGTGTATGTATGTAAGACGGTAAGTGTGTATGTATGTAAGACGGTAAGTGTGTATGTATGTAAGACGGTAAGTGTGTATGTATGTAAGACGGTAAGTGTGTATGTATGTAAGACGGTAAGTGTGTATGTATGTAAGACGGTAAGTGTGTATGTATGTAAGACGGTAAGTGTGTATGTATGTAAGACGGTAAGTGTGTATGTATGTAAGACGGTAAGTGTGTATGTATGTAAGACGGTAAGTGTGTATGTATGTAAGACGGTAAGTGTGTATGTATGTAAGACGGTAAGTGTGTATGTATGTAAGACGGTAAGTGTGTATGTATGTAAGACGGTAAGTGTGTATGTATGTAAGACGGTAAGTGTGTATGTATGTAAGACGGTAAGTGTGTATGTATGTAAGACGGTAAGTGTGTATGTATGTAAGACGGTAAGTGTGTATGTATGTAAGACGGTAAGTGTGTATGTATGTAAGACGGTAAGTGTGTATGTATGTAAGACGGTAAGTGTGTATGTATGTAAGACGGTAAGTGTGTATGTATGTAAGACGGTAAGTGTGTATGTATGTAAGACGGTAAGTGTGTATGTATGTAAGACGGTAAGTGTGTATGTATGTAAGACGGTAAGTGTGTATGTATGTAAGACGGTAAGTGTGTATGTATGTAAGACGGTAAGTGTGTATGTATGTAAGACGGTAAGTGTGTATGTATGTAAGACGGTAAGTGTGTATGTATGTAAGACGGTAAGTGTGTATGTATGTAAGACGGTAAGTGTGTATGTATGTAAGACGGTAAGTGTGTATGTATGTAAGACGGTAAGTGTGTATGTATGTAAGACGGTAAGTGTGTATGTATGTAAGACGGTAAGTGTGTATGTATGTAAGACGGTAAGTGTGTATGTATGTAAGACGGTAAGTGTGTATGTATGTAAGACGGTAAGTGTGTATGTATGTAAGACGGTAAGTGTGTATGTATGTAAGACGGTAAGTGTGTATGTATGTAAGACGGTAAGTGTGTATGTATGTAAGACGGTAAGTGTGTATGTATGTAAGACGGTAAGTGTGTATGTATGTAAGACGGTAAGTGTGTATGTATGTAAGACGGTAAGTGTGTATGTATGTAAGACGGTAAGTGTGTATGTATGTAAGACGGTAAGTGTGTATGTATGTAAGACGGTAAGTGTGTATGTATGTAAGACGGTAAGTGTGTATGTATGTAAGACGGTAAGTGTGTATGTATGTAAGACGGTAAGTGTGTATGTATGTAAGACGGTAAGTGTGTATGTATGTAAGACGGTAAGTGTGTATGTATGTAAGACGGTAAGTGTGTATGTATGTAAGACGGTAAGTGTGTATGTATGTAAGACGGTAAGTGTGTATGTATGTAAGACGGTAAGTGTGTATGTATGTAAGACGGTAAGTGTGTATGTATGTAAGACGGTAAGTGTGTATGTATGTAAGACGGTAAGTGTGTATGTATGTAAGACGGTAAGTGTGTATGTATGTAAGACGGTAAGTGTGTATGTATGTAAGACGGTAAGTGTGTATGTATGTAAGACGGTAAGTGTGTATGTATGTAAGACGGTAAGTGTGTATGTATGTAAGACGGTAAGTGTGTATGTATGTAAGACGGTAAGTGTGTATGTATGTAAGACGGTAAGTGTGTATGTATGTAAGACGGTAAGTGTGTATGTATGTAAGACGGTAAGTGTGTATGTATGTAAGACGGTAAGTGTGTATGTATGTAAGACGGTAAGTGTGTATGTATGTAAGACGGTAAGTGTGTATGTATGTAAGACGGTAAGTGTGTATGTATGTAAGACGGTAAGTGTGTATGTATGTAAGACGGTAAGTGTGTATGTATGTAAGACGGTAAGTGTGTATGTATGTAAGACGGTAAGTGTGTATGTATGTAAGACGGTAAGTGTGTATGTATGTAAGACGGTAAGTGTGTATGTATGTAAGACGGTAAGTGTGTATGTATGTAAGACGGTAAGTGTGTATGTATGTAAGACGGTAAGTGTGTATGTATGTAAGACGGTAAGTGTGTATGTATGTAAGACGGTAAGTGTGTATGTATGTAAGACGGTAAGTGTGTATGTATGTAAGACGGTAAGTGTGTATGTATGTAAGACGGTAAGTGTGTATGTATGTAAGACGGTAAGTGTGTATGTATGTAAGACGGTAAGTGTGTATGTATGTAAGACGGTAAGTGTGTATGTATGTAAGACGGTAAGTGTGTATGTATGTAAGACGGTAAGTGTGTATGTATGTAAGACGGTAAGTGTGTATGTATGTAAGACGGTAAGTGTGTATGTATGTAAGACGGTAAGTGTGTATGTATGTAAGACGGTAAGTGTGTATGTATGTAAGACGGTAAGTGTGTATGTATGTAAGACGGTAAGTGTGTATGTATGTAAGACGGTAAGTGTGTATGTATGTAAGACGGTAAGTGTGTATGTATGTAAGACGGTAAGTGTGTATGTATGTAAGACGGTAAGTGTGTATGTATGTAAGACGGTAAGTGTGTATGTATGTAAGACGGTAAGTGTGTATGTATGTAAGACGGTAAGTGTGTATGTATGTAAGACGGTAAGTGTGTATGTATGTAAGACGGTAAGTGTGTATGTATGTAAGACGGTAAGTGTGTATGTATGTAAGACGGTAAGTGTGTATGTATGTAAGACGGTAAGTGTGTATGTATGTAAGACGGTAAGTGTGTATGTATGTAAGACGGTAAGTGTGTATGTATGTAAGACGGTAAGTGTGTATGTATGTAAGACGGTAAGTGTGTATGTATGTAAGACGGTAAGTGTGTATGTATGTAAGACGGTAAGTGTGTATGTATGTAAGACGGTAAGTGTGTATGTATGTAAGACGGTAAGTGTGTATGTATGTAAGACGGTAAGTGTGTATGTATGTAAGACGGTAAGTGTGTATGTATGTAAGACGGTAAGTGTGTATGTATGTAAGACGGTAAGTGTGTATGTATGTAAGACGGTAAGTGTGTATGTATGTAAGACGGTAAGTGTGTATGTATGTAAGACGGTAAGTGTGTATGTATGTAAGACGGTAAGTGTGTATGTATGTAAGACGGTAAGTGTGTATGTATGTAAGACGGTAAGTGTGTATGTATGTAAGACGGTAAGTGTGTATGTATGTAAGACGGTAAGTGTGTATGTATGTAAGACGGTAAGTGTGTATGTATGTAAGACGGTAAGTGTGTATGTATGTAAGACGGTAAGTGTGTATGTATGTAAGACGGTAAGTGTGTATGTATGTAAGACGGTAAGTGTGTATGTATGTAAGACGGTAAGTGTGTATGTATGTAAGACGGTAAGTGTGTATGTATGTAAGACGGTAAGTGTGTATGTATGTAAGACGGTAAGTGTGTATGTATGTAAGACGGTAAGTGTGTATGTATGTAAGACGGTAAGTGTGTATGTATGTAAGACGGTAAGTGTGTATGTATGTAAGACGGTAAGTGTGTATGTATGTAAGACGGTAAGTGTGTATGTATGTAAGACGGTAAGTGTGTATGTATGTAAGACGGTAAGTGTGTATGTATGTAAGACGGTAAGTGTGTATGTATGTAAGACGGTAAGTGTGTATGTATGTAAGACGGTAAGTGTGTATGTATGTAAGACGGTAAGTGTGTATGTATGTAAGACGGTAAGTGTGTATGTATGTAAGACGGTAAGTGTGTATGTATGTAAGACGGTAAGTGTGTATGTATGTAAGACGGTAAGTGTGTATGTATGTAAGACGGTAAGTGTGTATGTATGTAAGACGGTAAGTGTGTATGTATGTAAGACGGTAAGTGTGTATGTATGTAAGACGGTAAGTGTGTATGTATGTAAGACGGTAAGTGTGTATGTATGTAAGACGGTAAGTGTGTATGTATGTAAGACGGTAAGTGTGTATGTATGTAAGACGGTAAGTGTGTATGTATGTAAGACGGTAAGTGTGTATGTATGTAAGACGGTAAGTGTGTATGTATGTAAGACGGTAAGTGTGTATGTATGTAAGACGGTAAGTGTGTATGTATGTAAGACGGTAAGTGTGTATGTATGTAAGACGGTAAGTGTGTATGTATGTAAGACGGTAAGTGTGTATGTATGTAAGACGGTAAGTGTGTATGTATGTAAGACGGTAAGTGTGTATGTATGTAAGACGGTAAGTGTGTATGTATGTAAGACGGTAAGTGTGTATGTATGTAAGACGGTAAGTGTGTATGTATGTAAGACGGTAAGTGTGTATGTATGTAAGACGGTAAGTGTGTATGTATGTAAGACGGTAAGTGTGTATGTATGTAAGACGGTAAGTGTGTATGTATGTAAGACGGTAAGTGTGTATGTATGTAAGACGGTAAGTGTGTATGTATGTAAGACGGTAAGTGTGTATGTATGTAAGACGGTAAGTGTGTATGTATGTAAGACGGTAAGTGTGTATGTATGAAAGACGGTAAGTGTGTATGTATGTAAGACGGTAAGTGTGTATGTATGTAAGACGGTAAGTGTGTATGTATGTAAGACGGTAAGTGTGTATGTATGTAAGACGGTAAGTGTGTATGTATGTAAGACGGTAAGTGTGTATGTATGTAAGACGGTAAGTGTGTATGTATGAAAGACGGTAAGTGTGTATGTATGTAAGACGGTAAGTGTGTATGTATGTAAGACGGTAAGTGTGTATGTATGTAAGACGGTAAGTGTGTATGTATGTAAGACGGTAAGTGTGTATGTATGTAAGACGGTAAGTGTGTATGTATGTAAGACGGTAAGTGTGTATGTATGTAAGACGGTAAGTGTGTATGTATGTAAGACGGTAAGTGTGTATGTATGTAAGACGGTAAGTGTGTATGTATGTAAGACGGTAAGTGTGTATGTATGTAAGACGGTAAGTGTGTATGTATGTAAGACGGTAAGTGTGTATGTATGTAAGACGGTAAGTGTGTATGTATGTAAGACGGTAAGTGTGTATGTATGTAAGACGGTAAGTGTGTATGTATGTAAGACGGTAAGTGTGTATGTATGTAAGACGGTAAGTGTGTATGTATGTAAGACGGTAAGTGTGTATGTATGTAAGACGGTAAGTATGTATGTATGTAAGACGGTAAGTGTGTATGTATGTAAGACGGTAAGTGTGTATGTATGTAAGACGGTAAGTGTGTATGTATGTAAGACGGTAAGTGTGTATGTATGTAAGACGGTAAGTGTGTATGTATGTAAGACGGTAAGTGTGTATGTATGTAAGACGGTAAGTGTGTATGTATGTAAGACGGTAAGTGTGTATGTATGTAAGACGGTAAGTGTGTATGTATGTAAGACGGTAAGTGTGTATGTATGTAAGACGGTAAGTGTGTATGTTATAACTGCAACGTTAGTATGTAACGCCAGGTTAGACCTGATTATACCTAATCGTGGAATAACCACGAACAGAAATCGAGTGCAGGAAGGATAAATTAATGCCAAAGCAAATACACATCAAAAAACTAAATTTCAAAAAATATTGGACGCCACAGCTTTTTATAGGTTAAAGCTGAAACTAAAAAAAAAACCAGAACTCGATACAAAAAAATTAAGCACAAGATTTAACAGGGTGGGTAAGTCTCACAGGTTTGTCACTGGTTTAGCCCGTAGGTAGCAATTCTTCCTTCAGCTGTAAAAAAAAAGAAATGAGAACACGTTGCTTCTTTTCAGAGTTCTTTAATCCGCTTCTCCGCGGGCACAGCAAAACGAAGAAGGTGCAAGGCACACGATGTATAAATCACTTCACAGCACAGCAGTATATGGATATCTTCTAAAAGTTGACAGTAGGTAGGTCCGGAATTTGAATCTCCGATCTCCAAAAAAAATGCTCCGAGAAGCAGGCCGCCACGCTACGGCAGTTGAGGCTTTGCAGGTGGATTAAAGATAATTCGTATAAAAATAATAGAGGTGCTCGCCCGCCCGTCTGAAGCCAAGGAGAAAAAAAGCCGGTTAGAAGTCGATACGCCGCCATGTGCTAACCGCAAAAAAATTGACAATAATCGCTTACCAGAAAAGAACTACATGAATTGAAAAACTGCGCCGCGCTATACTCGTCGGCAGCGACGCCGATCCTCAGCCCCTCTTACGCCTGCGCTTCCAAACTCCAAAACCACAAAAGAATGCCATTTTTGATAGGCGCAAAACTGTACGACCCCGAAAGAACAGTGATGTCACCTTTTGACGTTTCCGGCTGAACCAAAGAGAATAGAGACGTCATTGCCGTAACCGTAGCGTTCGACACCTTCTTAAACGTCAGAAAACGGTTTTTACGACTTTTACAGTCGACTTTTAAGTCAAGTTGTGACTTAATTACGACGTTACGAAAATGAAGCAGAAAACTTCGGAAAAATAGTACAGACGCCAGAAAACGTGTGCAAATGACACCGAAACATGTAATTACATGGATCTGCACACGGAAAAGCATGAATCGCGAAAGAAATGTCATGAAAAAAGCAGTTTTTGTTACAGCCCCCCTTCCAAAAAGAAATCGGAAGAGCCAACGAACGATTTCAAATGAATCGTCCCGATTCTAGCTCCACTCTCAAGGGTTAACAAAAACGCCACAACGTCTATAACAGTGTATAAGACAGGAAAAAAAATATACTCTTCTAAACCAAATGACCAAGCTACCTTCAATAAGGGTAAACAAGTCTACAAAAACATACAAATAAATAAACAAAATCTTCCCGTTAACTAAAGTGGAAACCCTGGTAGGTAAGTTCTGCAGAGGTCAACTGCCATTTGAAAACTCTCCACTTTCCCGTAGAGAACACAAAACTACTTCAACAACAAAACTACTGCTTACCATGGAAGCACAAAGCCCATGTAAAAGAAAAACCACAAAACCTGGTGTCCTAAACAACCGTAATAAACCACCCCTCCTACTGAAGGAACACCAACAACGTCCAATAATCAAACCAAATACTGGCTGTGGACAAAAGAAACCGATGACTATATTGTTAGACCACGACAGAACTAATACCTCCTCCGGTATTTGAAAAATGTCCAATACTACCTTTCATACCATCACCTTGCATACTTCCCTCTCATGACATAAATTCAATCTACAGTGTTGCTAGACAGGTTTACTAGCAAGACTGATCTCAAACGAAATGGTTTCAGTGATAGTAACCACTCGGTACTACACCTTTGTAAGGAATACATTTTTAAAGTCGATCTAGTCGAACTCATAAAGACAACTTTCCGATGAATGTTAACGAGAGACATAAAAATTACACAAATTACTTAGACCCTTTAGGATTTAATTTGAAATCCTTAATATGCCAAGAGCCAATATTCTTTCCCTGAGCATTAACCAACTCGTATACCAGAGCCGACAGTTTCTTGACTATCCGACATTTTTCATAACGTGGGGCAAACTTTGAAATAAAATAATTCCCCGCATTGCTCAAGAAGTACGTTTTCTTGTAAACCGTATCGCCCACCTCAAACTCCGCAGGACGGTGTTTACGGTCATAATACGTTTTATTGTGAGCATGCGCATTATCAAGTTTCTTCCTCACGGTATGAAAAACACCGGAAAGTTCGCTCATATCTTGAGCGTAGGACAAACGACTGCCAAAAAGGACCTCAGCTTGGGACTCAGGAGATTGAGTATAAAACGAACCGTCTAAGATAGGTTCTCGACCATGAACCAAGAAGAAAGGACTGAAACCCGTAGCCTCCGAAACGGCCGAATTGATCGCCATCTGAATGGCAGAAAGGTGGAGGTCCCAAGAGCGATGGTCGTTTTTTACAGACAACGCCAACGCCGTGACAACTCCTCGATTCTGCCTCTCAGCTGGATTGACCTGAGGGCAATACTTCGGATTAAGGTAAACCTTAGGTATCCGATACTTGGACATTAGTTCGGTAAACTCCTTTCCAATAAATTGTTTTCCGTTGTCGGAAATAACATACTGAGGGACACCAAAACGCAGGAAAACCTCATGCTCCATGATACGACTCACGATTTTGCTAGTAGCCCTCTTTAAAGGGAAAAGCAAACAGTATTTACTGAAACAACAAGTAACTACTAGTATGTGAATATTCCGATCTCTCGTCATCGGATAGGGACCCAACAAATCGACGGAGACCATCTGGAAAGGGAAAGAACAAGACTTTGGATTGCCTAACTGACCCAAAGGAGAAATATTTGGGTGTTTATACTGTTGGCAAGTTTCACATTGGGAAATGAATTTGACCACATCTCCGTGCAAATTCGGCCAAAAATAGCGCATTGCTAGGCGACGATGCGTTTTAAAAACCCCAAAATGCATAGACAGATCGGACGCATGGTTATCGTGTATAAGCTTCTCTCGGAGAGGTAAGGGTACCACTAACTTCCAGTCATAAGCGCTGGTGAGCTGGTACTTTCCCTTCGTGTAGCGATACAACTCCGCGTCCTTAATCTGGTAATTAGGGTAAGCGGCAGGGTTATTAGATACCGCTTGGAACAAATCGTTGTACCAAGGATCGGCGACCACAGAAACAGATGAAACGGGCAGCAAACGCGATAACGCATCAGGAACCACATTTTCGACGCCTTTCTTATGGACGATCTCAAAGTCAAAGGCGGACAGCCGAATACCCCATCTGGCCAAACGGCCAGTTGGGTTCTTCAGACTCAAAAACCACAGAAGACTGGCATGATCCGTGAAGATTTTGACTTTGGGGCCGCCCTCTAAGTAGCCGCGAAAATGCTCGATTGCATGAATCACGCTTAGGGCCTCCCGTTCGGTAGCAGAGTATCGCGTTTCAGCGGGTAAGAGAGTCCTACTCGTGAAAGCGATGGGATGTTCTACGCCATCCACTGTCTGGGTAAGTACGCCGCCTAAACCGTACAACGATGCGTCGCAGTGTAACGCAAATGGCTTTGTATAGTCCGGACAAGCTAGTATCGGACTAGAAATTAGAGCTGACTTCAATTTTTGAAAGGCCTCTTCCGCTTCTGGTGACCACGAAAATGCGGGAGCACCTTTGCGGGTACTGGTCAAACGTGACAGAGGAGCAGCAATACAGGAGAAATTTCGGATAAACCGACGATACCAACCGGCCATCCCAAGGAAAGTTTTAACCAACTTAGGCGAACTAGGAGTCGGAAAGTCTAATATACATTGTACCTTTTCGGGATCGGTATGTAGACCATGAGAGTCTACTACATACCCTAGGTACTTAAGTTCTCGACGAAAAAATTGACACTTTTTGAAATTAATCGTTAGGTTCGCATAAACGAGACGATCTAACACTCGGTTTAACAATGAAATATGCTCTTCGAAAGTTGAAGAGACAATAACGATATCATCTAGGTAACAAAATACTTTGTTATCGAACGACGGGTCGAACAACTGATCAGCGAGCCGTTGCATGCAGGCAGGCGAATTGCGCATGCCGAACGGACAGACTTGCATAGCAAAGAAACCACGTCCAGGAACCGTAAAACTGCACTTTTCCTGAGAGGCCGGATCTAAGGGGATTTGCCAAAAGGCGGCCGACAAGTCGATGGAAGACAAGTAGTTAGCGTCTCGTAAACTGTCCAGGATGGTAGTAATTCTCGGAAGAGGGTACGCATCCGGCTTCGTTATCGAGTTGAGCTTCCTACTATCCAGACAAAATCTTAAAGTCCCATCGGACTTCGGAACAAAAATTGTTGGGTTATTCCAACCCCCTTTGCTAGGTTTAATAACTCCTAACTCTAGCATACGATCAACTTCCTCATTTAACAATGCTAAACGAGCGGGAGACATGGGATAATACCGCTGTTTCACCGGTGGATGATTACCCGTGTCGATAACCTGTGATATTAAATTAGTTCGACCAAGACCCTTAACGTCTGTCGAAACTTTTTGAAAACCATCGATCATTTTGTTTGCTAAGGACTGCTGATTCTCAGTCAGAGAAGCGAAAGGATGCAAAACCCTCACTTCGCTGACTGAATGCCAACTAACATCACTATCCTCAAACCTAACGAACTTCACAATTTCCGGAGCCAAATCAAATTGTCGGACAAAGTCCATGCCTAATATAAGAGAAGTGCCAATATCCGGAGCCACAACCGCTCGGATCACTTGACAACGATTATTAAATTTGAAAGGCAAAGACATATAACCGATCGTCCTAACCGTACTAGAATTTGCGGTGCTTAAAGTCCAAGACGAAGTCTTGTGCAGGGTATACCCGATCTCAATTAAATGTCGATGTGAGTCGGCACCCAAAATTGTGACGCTCGAACCAGTGTCAAGCAAGCCACAAACCGCAATATCACCCAACGCAACATCTAAAAATGGACGACGGTTGTCTTTTTCCTTTTCGAACAAGGCAGAGACAGAGTGAACAAACGCATTCACTCTGTCTCGGTTCTCGAGTTTTTTGAATCGGCCGAAGTAGAATTGGGAGAATTATTTCCTTTGGAACAATCCGGACAAGTTGTCACGGTAAAATTAAATTTACCGCAACGGTAACAGTACTTGGAGTGCCCGTGATGTGAACCCCTCTGGTAACCACTATACGCTCCTCGAGGACCACCCGCATTATGCGGTTTGCCTCGGGAGTAACCACCTCGGTGAAAACCACCCCGATTGCTCGAACCTCTATGGGATTCTTGAGTACGAGTGGATAAAGAATCAACAGCGGACACTGTGCACTGATGAAGATGTTCCTCAAGAGGAACGTCCGTACCATTATTACCGGAACCAGTACAATCGACAGAGTGAACTGCTCTAGACGCAGAAGGCTTGGCTTTTGAAAGTGCCTGCAGGTTAGCATTATACTCATTTATAGCCACATGCGTGAGTTCCTGCTGTTTCCCCACATGAAGCAGTTCTTGTATGGAATGAACAGGGATGTACGCGAAACATTGTTGCAGGTAAGGTTTTAAATTGGGTACTAGGATTGTCAGCTGCTCCGCCTCCGGCAAGGGCCTGGATAATTTATTAAAATAGCCCAATACTTCAGTAATAAAAAGATGAAGAGGTTCATCCGGTCTCTGAATTCGAGCGCGAGCCCGTTTCAACATATCGCGGTCGAAGGTTTGACTGCCAAAATTTTGGCGAAGTTCTTTGGCCAACTGTGGCCAATTGTCAATCCTGGAAGCAACCGTCCTATACCAAGCGAGCGCGTGATGTTGAAACAACTCGCACGCCGATTTCAGCAACCGTGCATCAGAAATATTTCGTGCCAAACGATTTTCCTCAAGGCGTTCCAGGAATTCTACGACGCATGACTTTCCATCAAACACAAACCCTAAACTCAAAGGCCTTAACACCTGTTCATTAGTAAAATCATACGGCCTGCTGACAGCGACCGGATTCCTAACAAAAACCTCGGGTTCGGAAACCGAATTACCCGCATTAGGTACACTCGAAACATTTGGAACGGCTAACGGAACAAAAAGATTATTTGATGAAACCGATGTCACCCCTAAAGGATGTACCGGCACAGGCACCTCTACCTGTACAGAAGTAGACGGCAGTAAATTTGGACTAGGAGCTCTCACAATATCTGAACACTCCTCCAGCACCTTCACGATCTCTAAAATCTCCGCCTGAAGACGTTCAAACGAAGCTGTCGGTACAACCCCAGACATTATACGTGATACTCTATAAAAAAGATGCGTTGTTTTTGTACAAACGCGTTTAAACAAAGGTCGAGTATTGTTCTCTACCAAATCCTCAACAAATTCTTGGAGACACAAGAGTCGAATGGAACATTCGTTAAACTCTTGCTCGGGATCCAGATCCGTCGACGTGATTGAATCTGCCGGAAACTGTTTAAGCAGCGAACTAAACTGTCGGCGCATCGACTCCACAAGCGTCGGGGTAACCTCCCGAATTTTGAATTCGTAATCCAATTCTTTTTTAACTAAGTGTGAGGCAGAATAATACACAAGCACGGGGGAAGCCATCTCAACTACTTGCGTATTAAAAATATAAACAAGCAGAAAATTTAAAAGTTTTAAAAAAAATTTTTTTTTTTTTTAAAAAAAAACTAAAAAATTATTCACAAAAAAATAATTCACCAAAAAAAAATTTTTATTTATGGTAAAAAAATCAAATATAAAAAATTGTTCTGCTCAATAAAAAAACAAAAAAAAAACGAAAAACGAAATATTTTTTTTTTAAATAAAAAATAAATTTAGAAAATAAATAACTAGAACGATCTGACCTCAACGATTGCTGACGAGCACCTCTATTCACCTGACACCTTTAACCAATGGAGCGGAGTATTCAATCCTCGGACCTGAAATTTACAAAAAAAAACAATTTAATAAACAGTCTATAACAATCTTCGAACACGGCAAGCCTCTATCTTGCTGACGAGGCTATTTCCCGACAACCGTGTCGGATTACAAATTAAAAACAAAAAATTACAAAGAAAACCGCTATACTGTACCTCGAGCTACTGTACAATGATACTAGATATTATATACAATATCTTTAAAAAACTATGTGAAAAAGAAACGGCAAGTCTGTATACAATAGAACTTTTTCGCGGTAACCGCTTAAAATGTTAAATTCAAGTTACAAGAAATGTTACAGGTTAAACATTAAAGAAAACATTTAAGTAAACGCAGACGTGTCTCAAAAACTAAAGAAAGAATTACTACTTAGGCTAAAACCAGTTCTAAGGCTCCACGCTGGGCGACAGTTTATAACTGCAACGTTAGTATGTAACGCCAGGTTAGACCTGATTATACCTAATCGTGGAATAACCACGAACAGAAATCGAGTGCAGGAAGGATAAATTAATGCCAAAGCAAATACACATCAAAAAACTAAATTTCAAAAAAAATTGGACGCCACAGCTTTTTATAGGTTAAAGCTGAAACTAAAAAAAAAAACCAGAACTCGATACAAAAAAATTAAGCACAAGATTTAACAGGGTGGGTAAGTCTCACAGGTTTGTCACTGGTTTAGCCCGTAGGTAGCAATTCTTCCTTCAGCTGTAAAAAAAAAGAAATGAGAACACGTTGCTTCTTTTCAGAGTTCTTTAATCCGCTTCTCCGCGGGCACAGCAAAACGAAGAAGGTGCAAGGCACACGATGTATAAATCACTTCACAGCACAGCAGTATATGGATATCTTCTAAAAGTTGACAGTAGGTAGGTCCGGAATTTGAATCTCCGATCTCCAAAAAAAATGCTCCGAGAAGCAGGCCGCCACGCTACGGCAGTTGAGGCTTTGCAGGTGGATTAAAGATAATTCGTATAAAAATAATAGAGGTGCTCGCCCGCCCGTCTGAAGCCAAGGAGAAAAAAAGCCGGTTAGAAGTCGATACGCCGCCATGTGCTAACCGCAAAAAAATTGACAATATCGCTTACCAGAAAAGAACTACATGAATTGAAAAACTGCGCCGCGCTATACTCGTCGGCAGCGACGCCGATCCTCAGCCCCTCTTACGCCTGCGCTTCCAAACTCCAAAACCACAAAAGAATGCCATTTTTGATAGGCGCAAAACTGTACGACCCCGAAAGAACAGTGATGTCACCTTTTGACGTTTCCGGCTGAACCAAAGAGAATAGAGACGTCATTGCCGTAACCGTAGCGTTCGACACCTTCTTAAACGTCAGAAAACGGTTTTTACGACTTTTACAGTCGACTTTTAAGTCAAGTTGTGACTTAATTACGACGTTACGAAAATGAAGCAGAAAACTTCGGAAAAATAGTACAGACGCCAGAAAACGTGTGCAAATGACACCGAAACATGTAATTACATGGATCTGCACACGGAAAAGCATGAATCGCGAAAGAAATGTCATGAAAAAAGCAGTTTTTGTTACAATATATATATATATATATATATATATATATATATATATATATATATATATATATATATATATATATATATATATATATATATATATATATATATATATATATATATATATATATATATATTATATATATATATATATGATGGGGCCCGATTTTTGGTCGGTGAATTCCATGGCAGCTCCGTTTGTATTTTATTTATTTAATACAAGGGATTCGGTTTTAACATTTCATTGGTATGGTTGACCCTTAAAGAGATACATACAGGCTTGGGCTGCTATACGTCGAGGTTAACCGGGGCTTGTCCCAATTTGTAGAGTCTTGTCCCGGTATTGCCAGCTCACAGCCTGGACAAGTTGTTTTTTTTTAATGTTGCTTTCCTGCGAAAAGCGTATTAAGTAATGGGATAGACAATACCATTGATTATATATGGTATTTGATTGCTTAACGCCATAGTACGTTTTGACAGCTAGGATTTTTTTACAAAACGCAACATGTATTAGGACCTTGCATTGAAAACTTCGATTTCCTAAGAAATACCGTAATTTATATTTCTAGTCATTTACCAAATTGCAAAATACTTCATGTCAAAGCGTCATCATTAGGCTTCAATTATCAGTATATGGCATTTTGTTAAAATGTCATCAACGGTAATTTCGTTAGCTTCGAAGATTTTTGAAATTTGAAGAAATTTGAGCCGACAAAACGTCATTTGCGGGAAGCAATGCTTTTCTGCTTTCATCTTAAGAAAACTGCTGCAGAATGTCATAGATTGCTGCTGGAGATTT